>JAHXJK010000049.1:0-148122 GCA_019395245.1 Botrytis pseudocinerea | reverse complement strand
TCACTACTTTAGTAGTGAATTGGTTGACATTACTTCGAAGCAAAACTTACTTTGTTTCTATTTCTGAGGTTGAACTCTTTTCAATTCGACAGATAATTTGACACTTGCGAACCAGATCATACAAGGTTGATCGGGTAAAGCTATCCAAATGGTATTACATGGAGAGGGGTGGCAGGACATTGGAGACACGCTTTTACCTCCAATCCCATCAGAATATGGAATAAGAGGCTTGTATCTTAATTTCATATCTTAATTTCATTACTGTTGTTGGTTTGAGGTAATTTGAGACACAGAAGAGTCTATGGGGGAATGGCTGCTCCTCCCGCTGCTCCTCCGATTGCTCCTCCCGCCACCTCTACCACTACTCCCCCTGCGTACCCGGGTTCGTGAGAGGATATACAGAGTATCGCAGTGAGGAACTGTCGGATTAAAAGGTCGCGTCCCTCGGCATTTGAATACTTCCATACATCACAAAAGAGTATCCTTTCACTATACAATCATGGACCTACCTGGATCCAAATCTATTTTAGAGAATTCGCACGTTACAATAATTCAATGCCTCGAGAATTCTTCCTGTTAGCTGAAGGCTGCATGATTGAATTACTTGGATTGTATGAAGCGCCAACTCTTCTATGTGGTACAACTGCCTTTGCAATGATGGAGATCCATACAATCCCAACAATGCAATCATGCATGCCTCTGCCTCTGCCAAAAGAAAAATGCTAGAGATTTTACATTGGCATGCATTTCTTTATATCTCAACATTTCAATTCAACGTGAAACATTGTCTTTTCATTACATGATAACGGATTTGCCTGGTAACGAGAGGGGTAGCGGAAGGATAGTTAGAGTGGGATTGCAGAAACAAAGGGGGGATCCCTTGTGCCCCGCCTTTCCTGTATCCAAGAGCTCATTGTCTGAGTTCATCCTCGCCCATATTATAATTTTGATTCGATAAATGCATTCTTTCTCCCAATTTATATCAATATCCCAGTTCATCGAGAATAATTGAATCATCGTGGCGGAAAAGAAAGACAAATATCATGTTGTTATGTGATACATACAATCCCTAAAGTATATGTATGTATGTATGTATGGACGACATGGTTGATAAGAATTCAATTTGCTTAGTTTTCTTCTCTTTCACATTTGATTTGCTATCATTGTAATTCCATTTGCTAGATATTTGAACTTTTATTATTTATTACGATCAAGATTGATAGGAAAAATAATCGCCAGTACTGCTTTACCAGCTGGGAAAGAAATGAGGAATCTTTATGTATAGCTTTTGTGAAACTTTGATTTCTGTACTTAAAATTGAAATGTAAAATGAATTCACATAACCATACCAAATTAATTGATTATATTGAAATCAAGCTGTGAGTCCCGCGTCTATGTCAATAGCTGTCTAGAACTTTATATTTTGACTCCTTTTGTTCCTTGGCTTTCGCCTCGCCTCGACCTCGGGATTCACGAGGACACTCTGTTCTGCACAACTGCAAAGCTACGATTATTAATCTACAGTTCATACTTTGAATATCTAATTTATCCCTATTAGTCAATAATAAGATCCAACATCTCCTGACATATCCGTCGATCGAAGAATCTACACAACCCAGAGTCAAAATCTGAAGTGAGATAAATAGTGGTGCGCAGAGTATCAAATCAAACACACAAAGACAAAATCGGTTCCTGTCACAAGAGACTAAATGTCGGATTGAGTAGGGCCACTTGAATTCTATTTTGTTACTCGGTCTAGCGACTTAATGTATAATCACTTATGATAACTCCATTTAACAGACGTTGACTTGACGTGGAAAGCTTCCCATGTCAGGTTACTTCCAGGTTACTGCATACATGGAGTCACCATCTGAAAGACGTGGAAAGCTTTGCTACTCCGAATTATGGTATTGAATAGTCTACAGCATCCCAATGTCTCTTTGTTCAATCTTCATCTCGAACGAGAACTCGTCGTTGATCACTCCTCGTCAAACTTTATCCGGATTAAAAAGAATGAGATTTCGTAACAAACATCACTACACTAGGCCTATCACTATGGGGAAGCCCTACTTGCAAGAAGGCTGTTACGTAAGTAAAAGACTCTCGTTACGTTACTATACTATGAAAAGAAAAATCTTTGTGATATCACTTCTGGAAATCTATAATTATACTCTTCGCAACCGTTATGAAAATCTCAACCACTTCCATTTTCGCCATTATTACTTCCACTTCCACCATGATGTACCACTCCGCTCCCACTTCCACTTTGGTGTGCTATTTATCGTGGAAGTAGGAATGATTTGGGCTCTTCTCCTACTTCTGGCTTAGGGTTAGAGTTCGAATGGAATATTGAGGAGCCAGCTGCTTCTGCAACATGGCATTTGTCGTTGAGGGATTCCATGACGGGATAAAAAGTGTCGCGTAGAGTCGTATCATCAACCCTACTGCGATATTGTGTAGGATAGCTTCCTACTTCTGGTGTTACCCCCCATGAAGGTGTTGTGAAGTCAATTGTTCTTGTTTCTTCTGTCCTCACAGGATAAAGTGACTTCGATGCTATGTCATTAGCCACTTTCGAAACCTTTTTGATCCTTCGATGTCGGCTCTTCCTATCATACCGAAGCAGAATTCGGTAAGCGTTGGATTGTTCACAGCATTGGCTGTGGCAGTTATGATATTTCGGTGTGCAGTAGGAACAATCTCCAACGGAATCTTTCTCATGATTTCTACAGAAGAAGGGAGATCCTTGATCTGCTTCTTCAACTCGTTGTCCTGAAGAATAGCATTGGATAAGAACTTCGCAATACTATTTCTTTGTGAGAGTATCTCACTTGTGTTAATTACTCTTCCGTCGTGTACTTGATTCAACATATCCTCATGGAAATGCAACGAACTTTGGGGAACAGTGCTCAGATTCGGTATCTTGAATGTTCTGTCGTCGAATCTCTTCTTTCTCCATGAGCACCGGGGGGTAATTTCTCACACCGCGAAGCAGTTGAATGAAGTGGTGATGGAAGTTACTTAACTTCTCTTCGGTGAGTTCCCTTGAAGGATCCCAGCCATCTCCCCCCAAGAAGACATACTCTGCGCCTCCATTGGTCTCAATCTTGATATAACCTGTTCGCACATCTAGAGTGAGCTTACCATCACGAGGGTAATCAAGCTTCTTGATGCGAGGTCTGAATGCCGTCCCACAGGGCATTCTATCCGTAAATGGTTCGCCATCGGGGTGCACATCCGCAAGGAAAGCTTCCGAAAGGTTATATGGTGGCAAGATGCCACAGTACAGTACACCCAAGTAGGTGTCAATTGGCCGGACATTTATAGGAAGGCCCTTGAAGTCGTTCCGCGACAGTTGATGTTTGAACAATAATAAAGGTTCATTGGCAAACACTGAAGCCCCATATATTTGGTTTTCAACATGGAACTTCCTGAGTTCTCCCTCATAAAACAACATTGCTAGTTGATTGTCGCCTGATGACGTGCGACCTCCAACTCGCATGTCGGTGGATGACTGGGTCTCAGGAGACCAGAAAGCTCGATGTCTTGGTGCGGGGTCCCGTGGCAAGTTTTCAAGAGAACCATCGCTGTACCTAGTGGCAGGATCTGGTCTCAAAGTTGTCTTGTCTATTGCAGCGACCCGCAATGACAGCATTTCTGGGTTCTTCCATGTGCTCTTGATGAGACACCGCGAAGGTTTCGCCGAATCCGACGAAGCCTATTTTTTTCAGCCTTTATGTCATAAACTCGAAAAGATTGTTCTTCTTAACTTACCATTCTGTTCAATGGCGATGGCACACTGCGAGAATGGGATAACAGATCGAAGTTTTAAGAAGTGAAAAGGTTGTAGCTAGGGCTCTAAAAGTTTTTTTGAGCGTTTTGGAAGTTCGTATATATTTATATCATAATCACTCATAATGGTGGAGTGATTTTCTAATTACATAATGTTAGTTTGATTCTATTCAGTATATTACATTTGAGTCCTACACCTTGGAGATTTTGGAAGATAACTTACTATTCTAATCATGGCGACGGCATACTGCGAGAATGGGATAACAGATCGAAGTTTTAAGAAGTGAAAAGGTTGTAGCTAGGGCTCTAAGAGCTTTTTTGAGCGCTCTGGAAGTCCGTATATGTCTATATCATAAACACGCATAATGGCGAAGTGACTTTCCAACTGCGCAATGTTAGTTTGATTCCATTCAGTATACCACATTTGAATCCCATACCTTGGAGATTTGGGAAGATACTTGTAGTTATTGCTACAAGGTTTTGATTGTCGCAAATTGTAAATCTAAAGATCGTCAGCTTCGTGACGACGGCAGAGAGAAGAACCAATAAGTTTCTGAATGGAATAAGGCAACCGAGAGAAGAATAAATAATTTCTTGAATGGAATAAGGGGTATTACCTCTTGGAGGGATGCTGATTGGTTTGTATCGTGAAGATTTGGTTGTGGAGTTGTGAAAATCGAGGAAGTTGAAGAAGGTTGAGGAAGTTGAGAGGTTGAGAAACTTAAAGTTTGAGGAGGAAATCGAAGGAAGTTAAGGGAAGTTAAAGGAAGGCGAGAAAGGTGAGAAAGGTGAGAAACTTGAAGTTTGATAAGGCTATCTAGGACGAAAAGGGTAAGCCCAGAAAAATGAAGTCATATTTAGAAAACGGCCGACTAGACCCTTCAAAATCATGTGACCGAACCTCTCGAGGGTCACATGCACACGCTAAAGTATCACTTGGTATCAACGTCAACATCCTAATTCACATCGTTGTCCTCATTCGTATCATTATTCCAATCCATTTGAAGCAAATTTTCTAATCCATATCATATAACTAAGAAGCCAATAGTTACTTTCATTATGTCATTCCTTGGTATCATTTCTGCGGGTAATTTTCCACATTACTTCGTGCCAGGGACAAATGCTGCTGCAATAGAAATTTGTCCTCTGCCCTGGACTTCCCCTCCAGCAGGATATCGTGCTTCCCATCTCATGTTGCGATCGTTGACTATCATAACAAGTTCATATTCAACTTTGTAGTGTCTCTTTGCTCTTACGCCTTCCTCTGGCTCTACTGGTTGGATAAGATTTTGCTCCTTTAGAAAAGTCATATCTGTTTCAATGATACCGACAACTGTTGCTCCTAAACATCCAACCTGTTAGATTCTGCATCTACTCAATAATCATCTTTCCTTACGCACCTTTATTTTTCTCATGGTTTTTTCGGTAGTGAGATTCCATTTTATTGTCGGAAACACAGAGGTACTCTTTGCACTCAAATCGTGTGCCCTCTCTTGCGTCAAATATATAAAATACCTGTAAGGAATACTCTTTATCTGTGGGAATCTCTTCGCCCTATGAACAATGTAAGTAAATAGTCTAATTTCCCCGGGTCAGTCGCAAACATATATGCTGACCTTGTTGATGAGCCAGTAGATGGTATATTTCAGGTACTTCCTGCCATCTAAAGGCTCAAAATATGGGCGTACCCCTCTATGAGCAGGGAATTCATCAGGTTCATGTTCTTCGGTGCACAAGAATCCATAGCTAGATCGGCTGATACGCTGTGGGCCGCCTTTCTTATTCAAAGCCCGAAGTACTGCTCCCGAGGAAACAGTGGTCTCGCTTCTGTATCTATGGTTAGTTATAAACAACTAAATAATGATTCTTGGGAGCCTACGGAGCTGATGGGAAAACTAGTTTAATTTCATCGTTATGGTAGTTGCGTATTGCCGCGAGTTGTCTTTTTAGGTAGGTTCGAAGAGAAGGAGATTCCCCAAAGCCTCCAATGAGGATCACTTTCTATCTAGTGGATTAGATTTCTCGCTTTATTTTAATTCCGACCATAGATAAGCTATAACATACCTTTACGGTTAACCCTTTCTCTTTCGCGCCATCTAATTGGGTTTTCATCAAGACTGAAACTCTCTCCAAAAGCGGGTCGAAGATTTTCTTTAGGTCAGCACTGCATTGCGTGTCAGGAAAGCTTGTTATCTCAGTTTGCTCAATCACTCACCATCCCATCTTCAGTCGATTGTTGAGAAATCTCTTGTCCGGGTTTTTGTTTGCTCTTAAACCAGGTATATCAATCCATACAGTTGGAACGCTGTCTTCCGCCACATCGATGTTTCTTTTCACATCATTTTCAAACTTGACTAACAACTTATCTATAATGCCTTCAATTGTGGAGCGATTGACTTCAAGATAATCTTCGCCTCGAAGTCTGGCACTTAGATGTTCCCGGAGTGCCTCATTCAAATAGCTGGAGCCACAGAGATCGCCTACGTTGCTCAGTATATTTTGGAGAGATTTTGAATGAACTCAAAACTTACCTCCAGCTTCGACACCCTCCGCCTTTAATTTCAGGGGGTAAGTTTCGCCAATGGTGTAGGTTATGGTATCGACAGTACCACCACCAGCATCAATGAGAACGAATGTCTCTCCGGTCTGTGGATGTAAATGTTATCGATGTTGAAAATGGCGAGGAACATACAACTTACTATCACTGAAGTACTCTCGCTTGCAAGCATATAAGCTGCCGCAGCTTCGGGCTCGGAGACGATAAATAAATTATCCACACTATCATTCTCCACCCTTCCTAGTCCAGACTCGCGCATGGCTCTTTCCATATTCTTTTGCATTATTCTGCTAGCCTTTGGCGTCCATATTGGAGGTACGCAGAGCACAAACTCTACGGGGCTAGTGTCCGTGAACTCATGGTGTTTGACAAGCTCATTTTTAGTATGGACAAAAAGGTAATGAAGGTAGTCTGCAATAACATCTTCTTTCTCTTTGATAATCCTATCCCTTTTCAATTCTTGGCAGTAAGGTTCGAGATCTTCTCTAATTTTCTGTGTAAGATCGCTCTCATCCAGGAGTAGTTTGAACCTTGCCATACATCTATTTTGGTTGCGATTTGAATCGGCAAACTCTAGTTTTCGTTGGATCTGATAGCCCCAAAGAGTACCGTTATCCTCTTCATCGTCTTCATCGAGTTCCATATCCAAATCTTCGTCCAGGTCTTCTCCTCGGTTCTGTTGTTGTTGTTCGTCGTCAGAATCATCTATATTTATGACATCAATCGGTCTAGCTCTCGACCTCAGAAACAACGGATCCAGATACGCTTTCTTCGGGTACCAAATTTCAGTAGGTACTTCTTTTCTCCTTGGTAGATATCCAGAACGCAATGGTTCTCCTGAATAGTTGATAATAGTCTGGATCTTATTCAAGTAAATATAGGCATTTGACAGGTCGCTCGATTTAGTATCCCTCGGTAATGCAAGAAACGATACAGAAGAAAAAGTCGTTCCGAAATCAATGGCGACAATGAAACGTTTTTCTTTTGGGACAAATCCTTCTGCATCCGACCCAGCTCGAAATTCAGACCAGAATAGTTGAGAATTGGGATCGTCCATCTCCATACTGAGTAAAGCGATGAGATAATTATTCGGCTAAAGTGTGATCAATAGGGCATTCACGGCTATAGCTCAGTAGCTCGCGAAAGGATCGAGAATAAGCAGTTTATAAACGTTTTGCGGAACGGAACGAACCGCATCCGGATATTCAAATGATTGGTTGCGCTTTACAATGCGGCTGTGCAGCACAGGCTGTGCAGCTGTGAAATAGCACTCTTTAATTCCCTGGGCCTGCAAGTCAACCTTGCAGCTTCATGGATGGAAGCGCATGCGCATCGGTTTATTTATCAAAATAATTAAAAAGATATTAAATAGAAGTTGTGACCAAACTGATCTGCATGCTCTTTCATGTTCATATTAACCCTGCAGGATACCCCATACATACGAGGCACATTAACGACATTTATTCAGCCACGCAAGTCAGCCTTGCAGCTTCATTATAGCCAACATTTTGTTGAAGTAATTTGGGAGAAACTCGAATGAACCTTATCCCCCTTTTTTCGCAGCTAGCAGAGTTGCATATTCTACTCGAGACTTCAATCATGTCTTTGGAGTTGAGATGTTTCTTCGATATCTATCGAGGATCTCCATGCTTGTTTTCTCTTCCATCCCCATTCCAAATTTTGACACACAAGCTGTAGGTAAAACACTATTTTATAGTCATACATTTGGTTCGATTGATAGTTCCAGATTAATTAAACTTGGCTTTCTCTTATAGCCCAGCTCTTCTAGCCGAGCTATGCTAACTATGAATCTCTAGGTCTCATTCTAGGCATTGCATACCTCTCTTTTGTGTTATTCTTGACTAAAGAAAATTCGATAGACCAATTCTCACACGATGGCAAAAAAGAGACAACCCGCAACAGCCTCCAAAAAAGCTTCTTGGAATGCAGAGTCCGAGTGTGCATTGTTTGGATTGCTTGACTTCTGCATAAAACACAAAAATGTTTTTCCATTCAACGAAGAGAACGCTGTTGGCCGCTTATGCTCTAGGAGTGGTTCGAATGAAAGTTATACTTGGGATCAAATTACCCGGAAGCTTGAATATATTTGGAGAGAGTTTGGCAGGATCGATTCCCTAAGCAAGGCGGACATATATATACATGGTTCTGCATGCTTTAATTATCTCACAGAAGACGAGCAGAGGACTGTGGATCTGAATGTTGAGCAGTGGGAAAAAACATTGAAATCGGTATGTCTTCAATCTCTTGTAGAGTCTTCACTTTTAAGAGCTTTACTAAGATTACACTAGATTAGCGTTATAGAGAAGACGTTGGTAGATACTGTTAACAGAAAAGTATCTCGTGCCACTCTTGTGTCCAATGAACGCCGAAGCCACACTTCTGATTACAGCATAATTGAGAGTGATCGCCATACACCAAGAGCACAGCGGCATCAAACACGCGAGATTGCAAAAAGATTGAAGCGAGAATGGAATTCCACCAAAAGTCAATCCGAAGAAGAGAACCCCCAAAAGAAAGCCCGAAACAGTGAGAAAAACGTAAGTACAAAAAAGCAACGCTGGACAAAATAATAACGCTAACTTCTTAGCTGCTACGCAACGAACAGAGTCAGAATATGTTTAACGAGGAAGAGAAACGATTGATTCAAACCCTTGGAGATGAAACTGATCGCGCCCCAAAAGAGCAATTAGAATTCACTGGCAACGAAGTCGATCCATCTACTGAGAATGAGAAGGGTGTCAATATCTTAGCCCTACCCTCGTCAGAGGATAGTGAGCTTCATGAATACACGCTTTTTGGGTTGAGAAAGAAATCTTGTCAGTCGCAGGCAGCCTTTGTTACTTCTCCCACCACACACGAGCGAATACACAGAGCCGCTTTGCGCAAGAAGGATGAAAAGATATTGAAGCTTCAAGAGACAATCAACGCGAAGGACGAAAAGTTCAATGCACTTCAGACCAAACTAGACTCCTACAGATTGGTTGAGGAAAGGCAACAGGAAGGCAACGATTCCATCCGGCTTCTAGTCTCCAATCTCCATCAAGAAATCGAACATTTAAAAGCGGCGAAAGATAACTGTCGAAGAATTGGAACGTTCACCAAATTGGCGGGAAGACATACCCAATCTCGAAATGATATGCAGATTGAGAAAAAGATTCCGATTATGAGACATCTTATGAAGAATATACTTGGTGATTACGACGATGATGCCACTCTCAACATACCTGATTCCGATATCTCAGTTGATTTGAGTGCGCTATTTTCGTTTGGGTTCGGGTTGGCTGACCAGACGCGCGTAAGTAAAGAACAGATTGCAGCCCTGACATCAAATCGTCCTCCATACTCTATTATTGAAACTTTACTTGAAGCCGCTGTCTGCACTTGGGTCTTCGAATCCAACTTTCCAAATTTCGATCAGGATCCCAAGAGTCTGAGCTTGCTCACAACATACAGAGATATCATAGCAACTCAAGGTATGTAAATGCTCGCGTAAATCAGAGCTAAACTCCCTATTTCTAACTACCTATCTGTGTTACAGATGGTGCTCTAGCTTTAAGAAACCTGGAACTAGCATCCCATCATACATTGATTCAGCGTCCGCGATTTCAAATATTGATGGACAAAGAGGCCGAGGATCTAGCAGATTCATTATCACAAACCATAGCCCCACTATTCTCCAAGAACACAGAAGAATCCGAGGAAAATGTTTTCGAGACCTGGGGAGAGGAGGAAAGCGTCTGGAAAGCACGGCGTCAACAACTCATCGTCTTATTTAGACACGCCCTCGAGATAAAAGCACACGCGGTACTTACTCCCGAGCGGTATGAGCTGGTGAACTATGTATCCGGCACTATATTCAATCCAGAAACCATGGATGTCGAGATGATCGAGGCGCCTACAAAAAGTCCGACTAGAGAAACCCGTGTTGTCGAACACTGCTTGCATGTTGCCATTCAAGCACTTACGCAAGAGGCGGTAAAGGATACAGATCCAGTCTCGCAAGCAACGATCCAGTATAAAAAGTTCGCACGTAAACGTTCCACGGAACCTTCCAGGAAGATAGACGTAGAACCAGTAATACTTGCGAAAGCAGTAGTTGTTCTGAAAAACTGAGTTGGCTTTGGGTGTTAACTTTTTTTTATACGCAGAGAAGATTCGAACGCTTTGCAGTTCTTGTGTTTATGACAAAAGGCGCTTTTGATATAGCACTAACAGGGAATTGGCAATTCCGTTAGAGGGTTTGCTTGAAATTCGTTGCTAGGCGTTCCGGGTATGGCACAGTTTGCGGATGGGCCCTTCCAAATAAAATACTTCTCTTATATATCATTAGGGCCAGATGTGATATATTTGATAATGGGTACGCTATTATGAGTGGAAAGAAGGAGCTTGTTTTTGCAAATTGATAGGCTCAAAGACTTATTAGAATCTCAATTGAATATTTAGTTAGATGTGAATTCGAGATCCAATTTCCAGATGAGTTGATAGTTTATGTGATTGGAAATCTTACATGATTATTCACATGATTTGAAAATTTTGAAAATTTTGATAAATTCAATCCATTTTAGATTGTAATGAACGCTGGTATACCTGATAAAAAAACACTCAAACGCCTCAATTTCCTTGACTACAAAAGTGCATCATCACCTCTATCGCCATTAATCTTCGCCTTCGTCATCTCGCTCTGTCCAGCCACCTCCTCACTCCCCACAGTCGCCAAATACTTCTTAAAGTTATCGCTCATCTCTACCACCTTCTCGAAATGATCGCGTCTCAATTCCACTTCCAGTTTTCCATCCTCATTCCCGCCCTTCTTTGTCTCGGCTTCATATTCAGCCAGTGCAACCGCGGTTTGGAACGCATTGCGGATCTCACGACCATTCCATTCGATGTCTTTGAGTACATCATCCGAGAGAATGTAGCGTTTCGCAGCGCTCTTGATGGTGATCTCATGTCCGCGTTCTAATCCTAGCTTTGTGAAAAATTGAAGCCAGATTCTCTTGCGGCCTTCGCTGTCTAGAGGGCGGTATCCAATGTACACGTGAATACGAGAGAAGAAAGCCGGATCAAAGTGTCCTACACGATTTGTAGTAAGGAAGAGAATACCTCTGTAGTATTCCATGGCTCTTAGGAAGACAGATACGAGTCCGTTACGTGTGAGTTCGGAAACCTCACGGCGTTCGAGATACACATCGGCTTCGTCGATTAACATGACGGCACCCCATATTTCGGCTAATTTGAACCATTTGCTGAGGGATTCTTCCACCCGGAATTCATCGGTTCCGATATCACCGCAGGTGAGTGATAGGAGAGGTCTTGATGTGAATTCGGCTACACATTCTGCGGTGTAGGTTTTACCCGCACCGGGAGGACCATGCAACAAGAAGATTTGTCCTTCTCCTTTGTTGGGGATAGGATCCGCTGACCAGGTTGTTTCGCTCCTGCCAGCTTTCTTGGAGGAAGTGTATTTGTGAACGAGGGCTTTGATCATTTCTTGCTTTTCGTTGGGTAGAACTAAATTCTCGATAGCCGAAGTGTAGAATTTGGGAGATTGACAACAATCAACGTCGAGAGCTTGCCATTTCTTAGACTTGAGATCGAAACCCATGATACGACGAGGGCAGAGGAAGTACTTGTGTCGGGAAACAATTCCATTTGCGTCGGTCTCGGCAAGGGAGGGGGTTTCGCGCGGTTCGATATTTTCGTACCTGCCCCAGCGTGTATTGGCCGATGCAGCTAGTCGCTTAGAATTGCAATCTGTACAATTGCAGTTATAGTGTAAATCTGCAAGAATACCAGAATCATCATCGTCGATACCGAGGACTGGAGCTGGGTGCTTTTGTGTTTCTTGCCAATCGGCATATGTGTAGAAAGCACTTTGATCAACCACAACACGACCCTCGTGGAAACGTTTTGGCTTTTGCTCAACGGGCATACTGAAACCTCTGTAGTCCATTTGTTTACCCATCAACATACTGTAGAATTTCTCACCACGATCTTCGAGCTGTTTTCGTGGAGATAGTGCAGCATTGTTGTCGATGTAGTGGGCAGGAATAACCTTCAAAGATGTAATTTCGCGCTCGCCTTCAAATGGTGCGATGGTGACCTCATGAGATCGACGTCCAACAAATCGGCCATCAAAATCTAGATACCACATCTTGACTTTGAGAGGTGATGGCTGTCCTGGTCTAGTGTTCTCTGTAGAGTTTTCACACCCTTGGAGAACGAAACCGGCGCGTTGTTCGTCGAATTGAGCGTAGACATCCATTCCTGGCTTGAACAACATCCACAACATTTCAAACGTTACTACTGGATTAGCTCTAGCATGTCGATCATCCTCCAACTTTAGCTTCTCTTCAAAGTTATCCTCAAGATACTTCTGAAGGACGCTGATGTGGTGACTGGCTTCCGCATCATCACAATTCTCTTTGTATTCTTGAAGTTCCTTTCGGTAATGAACAAGAATTCCGTAAGGTTCCTTGATTGAGATGGTGTCTCCGAGTAAAGATTGACCAGGATAGTATTCGACAATAGATCTTAAGGCTTTCATGATATGTGGAGAATGAATAATGAGTTCTTTCTCTTCCATAGATCGTTCGTCGAAGTCATTTTCATCTTTCATCTCTGATGATACCACATTATCATCATCTTTGTCCTTCTTGCCCTTTTTCTTTCCATAAATGGTGGGGAACCAAATCGTAACACTGTATAGGACTTCTAGAATAGGTATTTCCGAATCACGATATCTTGAAAACGTTAGCATCTGATTGGAGAACGAACAATGGTATTAACATACGTGGTCTTCTTCAACTTATATGGTGCTGCCAGCTCTTTTGTTCCTTTGATTTCACCACCTACATCCTTATACTGGACTTTGTACAGGATTTCTGGGCATTTGATGTCCTCGTCCTTGCCAGCATCGCTTGATGCTTGGGTAGAAGTCGTAGCATCCTTCTCGACCTTGACGACTACGTATTTCTCGCCATCTTTACTTGGTACCTCGTTGGCATGCATGATTGAGGATATTGCGAAGAGGTGAGAAGTATGTGATCAGGTAATGCAGAGAAGAAAGAAGAAAAACGAGGAGGATGGGAAGGGATGAAGAATGATATGAAGATCAGAATGGACTGAATACTTAGAGGTATATAAATATTAAAACTGGGACGGTTGAAGCAGATGAGGAGATAGCAGATTTGGTGGAGGTTTGGTGACATTTGTGGAGTACAGGTGGTGTTCACACAGGCAGCACTCGCCGCAGCAGTCAGCCCGCAGATGAGAACCACACCAGCCTTTTCCCATTCGTTGGAGATAGCAATACATTGCCTATCCAGTTTCTTGTCCTTCCCGCATTAGATACTTTGACTCACCGTGTTGTCTAGGCAAAGGATGAACGTTTTCATTATCGGTACATACGTGAATGTGGAGGCTCTTTGTATGCAACTAGTAGCCCTAGGTAGATTTAGTGATGTATGATTGGTTCAAGCTGGTCTGGCGAAGCAGATTAGTGGATAAGTGCCTAGGATCTCCGCCATATCGCTCAGCCGTAGGTTTACGTGGGGTATCATTAATGGCCCCGAATCTCTCCATGACATCCAGCCATGGTCAGTGGTAGGTAGAATTACGAGCAAGTACTGCAGTCATGATGGTGGCATCAATTCATCTGAAATTCTCAAAAGATGAGTATTGAATTGTTCAACTTGATATAGGGCAATTGTATATTCTCGTTTCATGAGATGCCTAACATTGACCTTCTCAAAGAACCTAATTACCGTTGGAACACGGGATGCTTTACAGGAATTGTTAATTAGAACCTCAAGTTGCAGGGAGCTTCAGTACAACATGTAGATTCCTCATTCTTCCTCATTATGAGTCTTGCTGTGTCTCCACTGGTTCCTGTTTCTGTTTCTGTTCCACTTTCACGATGGTACTGGTGGTCCGGGCCGTCTAGCGTATGAGTAATACCTCAATTTCACGTAAAAGGTAAGGCGGCCAACCAGATTGTGGCAATGTGGCATCAGATAGTTCTGATCGTTTGAGGATGATATATTCGCGATCGACAACGTCGTTACTATGCTGGAGGTATCCTCGTTCATTGTTCGGCCAGAATCCGAGGATTTTCTATGTCGTCAAACAAATTTCATGGTTACCGGTTTGGGCGAGCATTTAGCTGAATCTCAAGTCGATATCACAGCTATATACAGTACCCAATATACCAGAGCCCACTCGGATATCCCAAGCATAAAGGACTCTGGACCTATCGACAAATCGATGTCTTTTTGTGGAAGTTTTCGCGTGCCCAAGGAAGTCGAGTGTCTCAAATGATCGGGCTATTAGTCAAAGTCATTGCGAACCTTAGCAATAACCTGGATAATGAAAATCGTCTATTCGTATCCGTTGTTCGAGCGTACAACGACTAACGATGAATCTCTCTACACAGAGAGATTGAAAGATATTGCTTTGAAAAGTACGCCCCGAGAAAGACTTATTGCTGTACCGACAAGGCTCTCGCCATATATACCGGCTTGAATTGTGTAAGGAGGGTTATGCCTAGCCTTAACAACATGATGTAAATGTATACCATCGACGGTCATGAAGACCGCATAGCCAAATATCGTTTTGTGACAACGGGAGTTTGAGGGAAATCTAACAAAACAAATACTGGTATGTGGTGCAGAGTTGTGTTGTGGCAGTGCTGGAATGGCTGAAGTACCAGCCGGATAGAGCTAAATTTAGAGATGATCGGACCTGGAGATATATTAATCCGACAGAATCTCGACAAAACCAGTGAACCATCCCTTCATCGTCTTTCTTACTCAAACCTTTTTATACCACGGAAAGCCATTTCCAGCCATCACTATTCTTGTAACGCAATTCAAGGAGCGCTCAACAATCCTGAAACCCCAAGGATCGAGAATTGAATCCTTTCGCGAATGCCTTCCTTCCCGTCTTGCAGATCATGCAAGCAAATAGGCTACCCATTTATCTCGTTGGATTTACGAGCACTCCCGGTGAGCATGATACCAGTCCAGATATGTATCTCATTATTTCTATGTTAGCAAAAATTCCATTTTCTTTTACAATACATGTCAGATCTATGCGGAATCAAAGCCTTCTTATCGCGGTTGCATTCATGGTCACTCGTTGGCCCTCGACCTTGATATCACCAATCTATTAACAAAAGCAACCCTCACCAAATGTAGTGAATCTATTTTCTCCTCCAGACTATCGATTTGCAAATGTAACCATTATACATTACTGTAATCATAGCCTCAAAGTAGCTCTTTCTTGGAATTGGTAATCAAGCCATACAAAGTTCACAATTTATCGTTCGTAAGCCTTACGGTCCGTCCTTCTTCAGAATTCTGCATGAATTATTTAGCCTGTCGTTTGTTATGGTTCTTCAACTTTATTTCAGAGATATACGCCAAGTCTGACGTGCATACACTGCTGCGCCTATAATATTTCTGTTTGTCGGCGAGATATCCCACTCTATTTACTCTATTATTGGCTATAAACTTTAAGTGTGCGCCAAACCGCAGTGAGGCGCTTAGCCGATCTCCATGGAGGGTTAACTCAAGTTGGTGGATGATATTTAGAAAGACTCGGTCAATTTTTAGGATATATTTAATGCTTTTTTCTCTGTTACATCCTTTGATTGAGCTGATGCTCTTCTTATCCATGCCTTCCTTGAATGGTTTTTCCAATTTCTGATCTTCTTTTACCCATTTTATTTCCGGCTGGAGCATTGTCATAGTATGATATCATGGTCTATACTGAGTCCAGATTTTCACATCTTTCATACTCTACCGTTGGCCATGGCAGGACGGATTCCCCAACATTCATCGATAATGCTTTCACTCCTGTATCCGGAGTTGGAATTGCCATTCCCTATCCCGTTCTGCAACGAACATTCCTGTTCGACGCCACGCCCCCACCAAGTCCAGTGTATCAAAAATTCAAATATCCCTCATCTGTCCCTCCATCGACACTACAGGGACAAAAAGATCTTATAAACTTTGATAAACTTCCAGAATGGTGTCAAGATAATCCTTATATCCACTCCGGATATCGACAAATATCACATTCTACTTCCACTTGTTTACGTTCCTGTTTCCAAGTCCATAATGAAACTTTCAATATATGGTCTCATTTCATTCCTTGTATCTTATTCATTATTCTGGAAGGCATCATTATATATTATCTCAATACGCGCTACCCTAATGCTACGATCAAAGATCATATCATCTTCTCATTTTTCATTCTCTGCGCAACGATATGTCTAGGCATCTCGTCAGTTTTTCACTCCCTCATTTCACATTCTCAAAAAGGCCACGATTTGTGGTTAAAACTCGATTATGTGGGAATTGTCTTTCTCATAGTTGGATGCTTTGTTTCAGCTGTATACATGTCTTTCTTCTGTCAACAAACTTTACAATATGCTTATTGTGGAATGGTAAGCTACCTCTCTCTTTTTCATTTCTGTATACTTATGAAATGTATAGATTTTAGCAATGTCGAGCACGGCATTAGTTTTTCTCCTCCTACCAAGTTTTCAAGGCCATCGATGGCGTTCTTTTCGTGTAGTAGCTTTCTGTGCAACAGCTGTTTCGGTTCTTATTCCTTTCGTTCATACAATAGCACAGTCTGGATGGGACAAGGCCATGGAACAATCGGGTATGCCGTATTATTTCGCAGAAGCACTACTGCTTTTGGTCGGGGTCGTTTGTTTTGCGGTACGTTTTTCACCCTCCCTGTCTTGGAACTGGAAGTTGAGGAAACTAATGGGGAAATAGAAACGATGGCCAGAATCGTGGATTCCAGGTAGTTTTGATCTATTGGGTAATTCGCATCAGATATTTCATCTACTGGTTGTGTTGGCTCTGGCGTTGCATTTGGTGGGACTTTTACAGGCGTTCGATTATAATTATGTGAAAGGGGAATGTAGAGGGACTAGTTCATAAGACGGGTCTGATATATATGGAGTTATGGGATGGTGGGAAAGGAGAGGGGTTGTATCATTACGTTAGTATTATATGTATATGGGCTTTGAAACGGTTGGGAAGTGGGATAGGGATGTACAAATAGGGATTGATGGGTTTGGGTTGTGCTTTTTGCATCAGGAATTTATGATGCTAATGTTGATGTGAATGTATGATGAATGGTACGATTGGAATCTAGCCTTGGGTATGGATGGATGTATATTGAATAGGATTGGATTGGGTTGGAAAAGACAGAGTAGGGATTATATCCCCTCGAGGGATATTATTTGTGATTCACGAGGATTAGAGATGGAGGAACATGGGAATGAGGCTGAGAATGGAGAAGTTGATGTATTATGTTTTGTTCGTAAGCTGCAATGAGCACACCAAAATAGGTAATCAGTGCCCCCCCTCCCCCGGAAATTGACATATGCGTCCATGCGAGTAATAGTCTCAATGAGGTTAACCCAAATTCTCGAGACCACCAAATGGTGCTCGCTTCAAGTACGAATGCAATGCAGCAGAGACGTGAGAGTAGCACATCGTATGATCTCAAAACTTACGTCTTTCCCCTTTGTTTTCTCCATACATCACATGCGCATCTACAATCAACCCCATTTTGCAAAAACCTCGGAGCCCAAAAGTATCGTTCAAGAAAGCTTGGGAACCCGTCCCGATCTTCCCCGTTATCTCTTTTTCCATGTCCATATCCTCCGATCACGAAAATCATGACTATAATGAAATCAGCCTGCACACGAGACCCAGACATAATAAGATTAGACGTATAACGCTCTAACGGACCCATATTCCCCGCGTGGGGTACAGATAATGTACGACGACGGAACCACGGCTTCTGGAACGTGATCTTCTCTTCCATTGTCCCGCATCCATATCCCGTATATTGAGGCTATGGAGATTCTGGAGTTGCGTACCGGATGGTAATGGGAAAATGAATTGATTCATGCCACGTTCTCATCACATGTCAAAGTTAGTGTTGTGTTTTCGCGACTTTGAATGCTAGATGCTTTTGCTAGGTAGTGTAGTTTCATGTGCACTCCGTATCAGTAGCATGAGACTATGCGACTACAAGAGGAAATACGGAGAGTATGACTGGGGATGTGGTACCAATTACGTGCTTGCCCAACAAGATCGGAACACATGCCCATCAGAGTACGGGGGGGAACAAATCGGGCGCGGAAGAATCGATTGATGGTATCGTGGTCGGTATTTCTCGGTATTGGCAGTGCACTCGATTATTGGCTGGTTTTGCCTTAGAGTTCGACGATCTTTCTAGAATATACTTTGATACGACAATATTCCATGTGCTGGTGTTGGTGTATGCACGAAGGGCAATTAAGGGTAAATAAGGGTGGGGCAGCTAAAGGTACAGCAAGGACCTACAGGAAGGACCAGGACGCCTTATGTGTGACTACCCAATGCCATAGCCAACCATCAAAATCAAAGATTTGGTATACATATTCCCATGATCAACGAGTGTTTCAATCTCCAAACAGAAATGAGGAGTGTTGGTCACATCCACGGCGTTTCATCAGCACATTACGTAACAAAGATTGCATTCGCTCGCTTTTCGCTCCCTATTCTCTTGCTAAGAATCGTTCTCTAGTCACACTGAGTATCACAGGCACCCTTCACTAAACCATACCCTTCGGAATATAATTGTCATGCCAATGATAGCACACTCGTTTTATCATTACACCGATACACGTGTCAAGAACATTTCACAACGCGCAGCTGAAATGTCCTCGCATGTTCTGTTTGGAATGTTGGCGTCAGCCCCTGAATTCTACGAGGCATTCTCACATCATCCAAGTCCAAGTGGTCCAGGCCGAGAAAAGAACAGCAGAAGGTAAACTAAGGTGCAAAGACATTATTATGCCCAATTCATCCTTTCAGGGCAAGATTTGCCACCTAAAGAGGCACGGTTAGTTCCGGTTGTGCAACCAATGGAATACCTATAAAGCTACATGGCACTCCTGCATTATGACATACATATATACACACTCTGATATCTCCTGAAAGTTCTTGATACTGTATTGTGATATCATACTCAGAGCAGATCTCAGCATCCTTATTACTTTTTATATTTCAAATCAATTCGTCACCTAAATAAAATCCAACGTTGCTTATTATCAAATACTCTTTTATCTAGAAGCGACTCTCTCGTATTTGTTTACTCATTCATGTTGAATTCAGATACTTCAGTGAATAAATAAGCAAAGCCTACTTGGAATTATCAAATATACCATGGCGAAATCAACAATCTCATCTTCTTCCTCATCAACACATAAAGTAGGAACCTCAAAGCCATTGTCCTCAATTTCATCCTCAAGGTAATTCCCAGAAATCTTTACTCTTTCACCTCCATCAAAATCAGCATTAACACCCTCTTAGCGCCCAACCTCCCTCTTACAAAATTCTCTCTACCCTAATCTTCCCAAACACTCCTCAAAAACATCACACGGTCGGTCGGGGCACGCCCGGCAATGGAATCACTCCCTGGATGAACAGTGGTGATCTACGAATTCTAGGGGGCCGAAGAGGAAAATTGGATCAAGTGGATCCGGAGAGTTTGACAAGCTTCTGTTGATCTTCCGACATGTAAATTATTTATCGCGGTGGGAGAAGATCAAGGGAGATGGGGAGGGGGATCATGGGAGGAAGAGAAAAGGAGAGAAATCCACGAATTTATGAATTTTACGGGCAACGGCCTGGAGTTACGCAAATGGGAAGGAAAGAGATGGAAAAGTGCTATTTTGGTGCATCACATGATTTGGAAGGGCGTTCTATACCTAGCTGGAAGCTTTGCATTATCAGGTTTAGTTTTGTGGGTTACTTTAGGATAGAGAGTATGTTCCATAGCATATTCTCACATTCAGATTTGGTTCAAGGTTTTGGATAGATGGATGGATGGATATCCAGGATGGACGAATTAGCGAGGAGTTCGGAAATTGGAATGTATTTCTATGCTTCAAACGATTAATGAAAAAGATACCCTAAGAACATTCTGTATGCACTAGAAGCTTTGAAATGTTCCAATCATCTGAGACATGGAAATCTCACCTCACGTTAAGCTTGCCGATCTGCACACCATGATAGTGAGTAATATCAGATCAGACATGCAACACAATCTCCAAGCCAACCTCGCAATTGCCACGACATCCATCGATATGCAACAAGTCACTGGAAATGTAATAAGAAAAATGGGGCTCTGTCATGGCATAGATTAAGATATGCAACAAAAACCATGCTAACGATTATCGATCGGTTATGCTCCATGCGCCACGAGAACAACTCACCGCTACAACAAACACCATCTTAACTCAGCACTAACTAAATAACTAGGTACCCAGGCTAAGGTTTTGGTACTTTTATAACACGATGCCGAGAGCTAGATATGCAACGCGACAATAGCCCAATGTGTTACTATAGTGGTATTACAATATGTGTTCATTACACCGTGGCAGGGTCTCAAATAAGCAAGCAATAGAACCGTGAAGGTTTCGCTTCGCCTTGGTCTAGATTCTGGGTAGCAAGGTACGATCTAACTAAGTAAGTGGTTGAATCCCGCCACGGGGGTTTTCAGATGTGCAACAAAAGAGTTGGATACAAGGGATTGTAAGGGCTAGTAGCTAAGAATAGGTTTGGATCCCGCCACGGGGGTTTTCAGATGTGCAACAAAAGAGTTGATTGCTAGATATGGCGAAGGCTCAAGAGACTAAAATAATAGATAGCTTTGGATCCCGCCACGCTGGATTTCAGACGTGCAACAAATCGGTGTTGGATCTATAGAGCCTGTCCGTCTATATCTAGTTACATAATGGTAGTATGATACTGTGATATGTAGTGACGTAAGTAGATGTGCAACAGAGATCTAAATATAATTAACCCATAGAATTTCCCCCCTCCCCCCCCATTACCAAGATTGGAATTAAGTGGTTTCCGGTTCTACCGTGGCAATATTGAGATGTGCAACAAAAGTAGCACAGTCCTATTCCACCATGGCAAGTTGTCAGATCTACGATAGAACTTCAAAGTCTCGATCTTAATCTATTGGGTCCAGAAATTTTTCAGTCTCGCCTCACCATGGTGCAGAAAGATATCTATAACAGAAATATAATATGATATCCCACCATAAGAGAGCTTCAGATGTAAGATTACAACAAATTGTCGAATTCCCAAGACCGGTCTAGGTTTAGACAGTTCCGCCATGGTGCAATTTTAGATGTACAGGAACGTCCAAGATGTGGATTTGATGAGTTCCAATCCAATTCCACCACGGGATGGATACAATGAGACGCGCAATGAATACCTGTCAAAATCCTACATTCCACCATGGGATATTGGAGATTCTTATATATACCACACAAATCCAAATCCAAATCCAAATCCAAAGTTCAAATCTCGCTCAAAAGTTCCCAGTTCGATCATGACCACGTGGAGATAGATACACACAGCCAAACCTCCAAAAAACAATCTCACATCCCGTTGCGGAGAATTTTCAGATGTGCAACAAACCGTCTATCCAGGGCCTAGCTCGGGCTTATATTGAAGTCTTTTCCAATTCCGTCGTGAAACCGAATCAGATACGCAACAAGAATCTCACAACGGTCGATATCCCACCATGGAATAGAACGAAATCGAATTAGACATGCAACAAAAGTCCAGCAAGATTCCACACCCCACCACAGAGAGTTGCAGATCGACGTGCAGTAATCCATACATCTGAAGTAACAGGCTCGCCATGGTGGAAACTTTCGACTATATAAATAATTGGTCTTTGCCGTCGTAGCAATATCTCAAATATGCGACGAACGATTAAAGATCTATATATACAATAAAATTCCACAAGTGTATGTGCCGCCATGGAAGGATATCAGATATGCAACAAAACTAACTCTTCTAGATGTTCCACCGTGAAAAAAATACCGAGAAAGAGATATACGATAATAACCCTCTCCGCCGCCCCGCCCCGCCACGAAAAAGTGTTAGATATGCAACAAAGATCCTAAAATGAACGATATCCCACCATGGAATAGAATCGAATCAGATATGCAACAAAAGTCCAAACCTAACGCACTTCCCACCGCGGCAGATCACACTCAATCGTAGTTCTAATCTAAGTTACTACGACGGAAAGCTAGTAACCCTAGATATCTACATCTAAACGGGTCTTGATCCCACCACGGAATCAGGGGGAATGCGCAAAGTAGACTGCGAAACAACATGAATTCCACGGCGTGAGACATAGATATGCAGCAAAAAGTCAAGAAATAAGGTAGATTGACTCCACCGCGGGAGATCCAAATATGCAATATGGTATACCGTAATTTAGAAGTTCCGCCATGGCAACCTCAGGGGCCAACAAATATCACGAGGGAAAGAGTGAGATGGAACGAAAATGCCTGATGTAGTTGATGTCCCGCCGCGGGAAATTGTTAGATATGCAACAAAATCAAATCAAAGCTGTAAGACAATTGCTCATTTTCCACCGCGACAGAATCTCAGATATGCAACAAAAGAGAAAATGCAGCTTTGGGTCATGACATATGATTGGATACGAGATCATACATACAAGAATTTAGCGAGCCGCATCTTGCGGCAGTATTCGCTCGTCTCCTTTTCAATATTCGTCTCTTTCATCCGTGTCGGCCGCATCCCCTATTTCAAATCTCTCCCATCTACCCCACAACCCTCTCCATAAACAAACATCTAGCCGTCCACACCCTCCCCTCATCATCTTTTTCGGGCCACATCCCATCCTTCATCCCCACAATCGTATATCCTCTCCTAGCATACCAATCCTGTCTCTCCACCGGCTGCTTCTTTACTTTCAGTGCCACATTCCGTTCTTCCTTTCCTGGATATTCATTCGCTATAACTTCTAGTATTAATTTTTGCGCAGAAATCGGGGCCGAAGAAGCAAGTGTTTCGATTGTATCCATGGCTGCGCGGCCTAGACCTAAGCTGCGCAAGGCGCCGGAAATATAGAGGCCGGATATTTTGTAGGTGGATGAGGGAGAGGAGGTGGGGGATGACGGTTGGACTTCGAGGGCTATGTGGCCGATGGGGAAGAAAGAGTGGGGTGGTGAGGGAGGGGTACGAGGTTGTGCGTTGAATGTTGTTGCGGAATCAATCAATGGTTCTGATTCCAACGGGTAATGCGTGGTGTGGAGTTTGTGAAGGTCATCGTGAGAAATGGAGGTAATTGGTAGGACCTGTGGAGTATGTTAGATTTGTGGGATATTTGGGATAAAGAGATACGTACGATCCATTGAAGAGTAATAGTGCCCTGTCTCTGTTTTTCGCGCCATGATTCTACGTATTCTGAGTTCCAGGTACAGGCTACTCGTTGATTGAATAGCCTCTCGACATGGGATGGAGAATCTGGGTCCCAAGGAATGAGGTCGACTCTTGAAAATTTGGGGGAGGGGGAGGAGGGGATAATGGGTGGTATGGCCATGGTGCACTACGGATGGGTATGTGGAAAGAAGGAAGAGAACAAGGCAAGCAAAGCAATTGAAGAAGAATCCGAGACTTAACTATGCTATCGTTCTCTATCTACCTTGACTACTTGTAGACATTATGAAATGACTCATAGATTGCTTATGATTGCTATCTAATAAGATTGAGGATTCAACTTCCTCGTATGATAATCCGCATATCTCCTAGAATATCCAGGTCGATTTGGATACCGAGAGAATGGGGGGAGTGTTTCTTAGCTTCAATGAATGATATCTAACCGTAAGCGTATCGGCAAGTTAGATGTTCAATTGCACGCTGGTCATTGCTGTTAAATCCGTAGATCTGCGGAGGGTAGTCAGTCAAGACCTGCCTTTAATAGCAGGAATTTCGATTGATCCATTAGAAATTAAAAAATGAAGTCAATGAAGATGGGAAGCTAGATATCGTGATGTCAATTATAGAGCATGCATTAAGTGAAGTTCGTATTTCACATGGCCAGTTTTAAGTGGGTCACATTAGAGACCAATGATTGGTTGGGCGTCCACCATTCTTGGACGAAGTATTTCTGAGAAAATCCGAAAAAGATACGTACAAGAAGCTGGATATTTGATGTGCAGGTGGCACGAATAGATATCTTGAGTGAATATGAGTCAATTAAATACTTGAGTTTATATGGATTTCAAAAATATTTGTGAAATAAATTTAATTCTTGCCAGAGTGCACACAGACGTGCGACTCGATGGCTCATATCATATCTTCAATTGAAGTGACGTGAAGTCTATCTAGATGGGTCTTTTCCCGAAACCAGTGCCATCTCGTGGCAATTCTATCTCCAAAGCCCAATTTCCGGAAACGCCATCGCTATGTAAATGTAAAAGCAAATCTTCAATCATAGTTCCATAAACAAAAGATATCCCCCGATGAAGAATGAGAAGAGCATTCCCTCCACATCGTCTACAACCAGACCAAGTTACCCACTGCGACCACTCCAATCATAGCCCACATCCATTCCCAATTCTTCCACATCCCCAAACCCAGAGAACTAGCACCACTACTAGAATCACTACTAGAATCACTACTACTGGCGGTTAAAATGCTCGTACTAACGTTTGTCCTTCCGGTAGTTGCTCCATAAATTCCATTCATGATATCGGCGGTATCGATACTAGGTCCTACGTTGAAGAAATCTACCAGGATAAAAGTTGGTTTGATGCCCCACTCGCTCTTACACTGCTCTGCTTGAGTTCCCAATGCACCCGTTGTGTCGGTAGCGGCAGAGTTTGTGGTCGTGATGTTGCCTACATCTGGGACGGTGATACCGAACGATTGGGCTGTGTCGGCGAAATGGTTGATGAGACCCATGTAATTAGATGAGACGGCGGCGGAGGCAGAATCAACACTGGTAGGACGTTGGAGAGTACAATTGAAGGCGTCCAGAGAAAGAACCCCAAAGTAGGTTTCGAACACGTATGTAAATTCTGGAAGGAGATATGGATATGTGGAATCATAGTCAATACTTGCGATGAAAGTAATTAATCTTGTATTGGCAGTGATGAGGGTTTGAAGCGTTGGCCACGTAGCAACTGGTGCGGTGGTAGAAGTAGGGGTATAGCCGTAAGTATCGATACCGGAAGATGAGAAGACTGATCCATAAGTGGCAGCCGATTCGTCGTCAGAGTTAACAAGGAGCAGAGTGACGACTTCATTAGTATTGGCATCCATCCATGTTTTAATTTCCTTGAGGAACGACTCAAGACTACCACCATCGAGGAGTAAACAAGATGTGTGGCATAGTTCTAGAGTTCCATTTGAGTTGTGGACTTGTGCTTGAAGCAATCTAATACCGGCGGATAGAGCAACAGTAGCGTTGTAGAACTGATTCCCTGCTGTCGAAAACCCGGTCGTTGAATCTCGAAGGAATGCACTGTCGTGGGCACCCATATGTGTTATGTTGTTATAGTTTCGACTACATAATTCTGGAGAGTTATTGCAGGCAGTTGTGCTTGTTGATACTGCTGCTTCGGCGATTGATACGGAACTGGCTGATGATGTAGCTGATGTTGCAACTGCAACAGATATCGACGATGATGATTCTTGACCTCCATACCCTCCATACCCTCCTCCACCATTTTGAGGAAAGGCCTGCGAAGAGCTAACCAAAGAAAGAATTGCCGCTGCGGCAAATGTAAATGACCGCATATTTAATGGAGTAGAGGATTTCCACGAGAATGAGATAAAAATCCTTCGTTCGAAAGAGTGGCAAGGCTATGAAACGTGTTGCTTCTGAAGAAATAAACACCGCAAGTGTTCAACGACAGATATATGAGAAAATCCAAACAGCCAAAAATAAATAATTCTGGAAAGAAAGAAAGAGGCTTCAAAAGTATGGAGAACTTTTGATCAAAGTAAATAGATTACCCATATACGAAAAGTACGGTATACGTTACGACTCGGCTCATTCTACTGCGCCTCGTTGCCTCTTTCAATCAATTCTCTTGAGATTGTCGTAAGCCAACAACATTACGAGTCTTGGAAAAGTGGACCTCATCCGTATTTGAGTAAGAATTAGAAAGGAGAACTTCCAATCAATACTTCTAGATCTGCATGAAACGATGGAAAAGTCCCGGTTTGAGGATGGTATGGGATGTCACACTGGGTGATGCTTGCTCAAGTCAAAATCGTTTATACTGACGTTTGAGGTTGGTGAGAGAGCGAGGATCGTTGCATGTCAGAAAAATCAAAAGTTGGCTGGAAAGCTATGAAAATCTTCCTACAGCCATTTCTATTTTTATCCTTAATTGGGGCGTTGAGAAATCAATGCATTGACCCAAAAAAGTGTAATCGGTGCAGTCGGCCTCGCGGAAGATGACGAAGACGACTGATTGAATTGACCAATGCAAGCTTTTCCTATCACGCAACAATGGAGAATGATCTTCAAGAGTTGCTGGCCCTTGAGCTGGAACTGCCACCAGCCCACCTGCCAAAGCAATCAAGTGGGTGAAGCTGTTGTTGAAGAAGGCTGAAGTTGTTGATCTTGTGCCAGCCATATGCAAGTCCTAGCCACCAGGAATACCCCTTTCCCTAAAAGATCTAGCTCAATAGCTAGTCGGCAGGTAAGCAGACAGGAGACTGTCATCGCGAATAAAGATCAATGTGCCAGTAAGGTTATCAAATAAAGATAGTCTCTTGCCGTATGTCAGACTTTCCAATTGAAAGCTCTACGAGCGAGTCTGCCTTGTCCATACGTCTTAACCACATCGAAATCTGTAAGAGATTAGAGAATTTCCCATCTTCTCCACTGTATTCCGAGTCTACCGGACTCAAGCCAAAGGTCAGACCAGACAATCCACAATTCATCAAACGACATCCGCTCCACGCTTCTCCTCCAGATTTTTCGCGGTTCGTCAGGTTTGTTCTTTCGTGGGGTGAGGAGGTATCATATCAAGCATGCGACGAAGGATCCTGTTTGATGGTCGATTTGTGATGTTACCTGAAAGTACAATATTGAATGGATCTAGATGATTCGAAAATGATTCACTGGCAAGCCGAATGGAGAAATCGATGAAACTTGTGTATGCTCATCCTGGCACAGCGTTAGTAGGGACGACCATGATATAAGGTTAGGATCGTCCACCAACAGTTGTCATTTCAAGTGAAATAAACTTTACCCCCTATCACGTGCGAATTCCAGAAATCCCTCTTACAGTCCCCATACTATGAGATATGAACGACGGATATCCCTTATCATTTGACTCTGCGTCTAGAATATGGTATCAAAATTTGAGAATGCAAGCATGGGAATATTTCTTTCACATGCTGCAAGCTCGTCGAGTGTTTCCTGTATCTGTATTGGATTGAAATGGGCCATTTTCGATTCTTTATATCACTGATCTTCTCTCTTACAGTGTCTGGTCTTAGACAGTCATGTTATTGGAAACATCATGATTCCATGTAATGACACAATTGAGATACATTGAACAATCTGCACACGCCCACTGGTTACTGAAGCCTTAAGCTTCTCCCGGTTCATATATTTGACTGCTTGTGGATGCAGCGCGGTACAAAATTCACGTTGAGACCCTAAAGGGCGGGTTAAAGCAATCAGTATAATGGTGACAGTACTTTCTTACGTGTCTCACCCCAATTGCTATGCTTAATTGGGTTCTCGCAATAGCCATATACGTAACTGCTAGCTGGATCTTTCTGGGTCTTGTTTCCTCCCTCATGGTCTAGGATTGGCTGGAGTTTTGATAGTGAAGAAGGATGTGACGAACCAGAGAAGGGGGAGGGTGAAGGTAGAGGAAGAGATCGAGATGAGGAGGCTCAGCAACGAAGAGTGTGAGACATAAAAAGACCGCAAAGATGAAAAGAAGGAGAAAAGCAACAAAAAATTCCCAAGAAAAGTGACGCATTAAAGATAATATACATATTACACCACTATTGCGCATATCACATCCGCAGAGCAAATGATCAGCCATATGTCTTAGACTAAAAAGACCCCTCAAAATCTCTACAACGTTCCAGCCAGGAAACATAATATTCCTTCCAATCCACGCTCTAGATCAATCTTCGAGTGGGGAGAAGGTCTGCAATACCAATTTCCAACTTGGAGATATAAATCTACATATATACATACAAAAAGACAGCTCCAAAAAAAGCTCAACCATCCGCATCTATTGATCCTTCAAAAGAGAAGGAATAGCGGGGTCATGGCTTTGAAAAATAAATAAATAATATACCCCGCATCACGTGTCAATTGCGAATCTCATCTCTCTCTGACTTCGAATTCCCAACATCTTTCACTCATTCATCAACACTGCGTTCAATATCGCCATCTCAAAAGGGCAAAAAAAAAAAGGAAGGCTCGGATTTATCCTAAACACTTTGAACATCCCTACCATCCCAAATCCAATACGGAAACCCAGCTTCCTCTTGCATCAGTACTCGGAGTCCAAAACCCAAAATCCAAAAACCACAATGACCTCTTCAACCTCAGAAAGTAGCGCAATCGACTACACGAATCTTCCTACGCCCCCACGAGCCGTTGCAGATTTCTGTTTAATTCCCGTATTCTCCCCTTTCCTCTTTCTCTCCATTCTCTCACACCTGTATCTTGCTGTCTAGCTGTCAAGCTAACAACCATAGATCGGAACTCCGACCGCTTCGGTATCGAAAGAAGTCGCTGCTGTGCAGCGATTGATGAAGGCTAGTGGGTTGAGCTATAGTATGCATTCTGCTGGTACTACTGTTGGTACGTAATCTCATTCTTGATTTTCTACAGTTTCTAAAGTATGTCGATTCGGAGTGCCGGAATGTCGAGGTGAGTTTGACGAGGCGGGGATCATGGCGATGGGAACGGGTTTCGTGGAATAAAGGTTTCCGGTTATGGAAATCTTGCGAGCGCAAGTGCAAGTGTACGCTCGAGTGGGATTATACTGCAGAGAGATTGATCACAGCAGAAGAAAGCAAGCTTCCGAATCACATTAAAAAATACTAACCACCCACCCCTCATATAGAAGGTACCTGGGACGAAGTAATGCGCCTGATAGGACAAGCGCACACGCTCGTCCATCAAAACGGGGTGTTGCGTGTTCAGACTGATATTAGAGCCGGGACGCGGACGGATAAGGAACAGCATTTTTCGGAGAAGGTTACGAAGGTTGAGAGTTTGCTTGCTGGAGAGGAAGATGGTGGGAAGTAGAAAGGGGGTTGGATGGAGAGGTTGACGAATAAATGATGAGCGAAAGGATTTGGACGTGGTAAAGTTAAGAATAGAATGCCTGAAGAGCGTTGAGGATATGAAGAAAATTACATGCGAATACCTAGCAATGAATGAATAATTGCAGTATGTATGTTTAGTCTGTGAATGCTACAGGTTGGGGTAACAAGGATTGAAGTTAAGAAATGTGAAGAATAATTGTCATGTTTATGAAATTGTCAAAATGATTAAAACGCACGGTTGTAATCAAGGGTGCATATAGGGCTGAGCTTGATATGTCTTCAAAGTAAAAACATAGTATCTATATCACGAGAGGTAGTGTCGGGTATTTTTTGCTAGACTTATTAGCGCATCGCATTGTCGCTGTCGTTAAATTTGTGACCCAAGTAGTGTTTTTTGGCACAGTATATTTGCTAGGTAGCATGACCAGGCTGGTGGTAATTATTCGAATTGTATCAAGCATTTAATAGACATTGTTCAAAGTGTGCGGATATATTTAATGAACATATTCCGTGGCCAATCTTGACATTAGGAATATTGCTCCATCATTGTTGTTCATCTGTCCTTATTTTGCCTTCACCGCACCAATCGTGGTTTGAATAGAATTAATTTTTGTCTCCAAAAACTCCGCTTTCTTCGCCTCATCCAACCAAGGTATCTCAATCTCCCCTATACACTCTCGGATTAAATCAACCAAAGCCTTAGAATTTGGTGCATCGTCTAGGATTCCAAGGAACGAAACTCTTGGTAGACCGAGTGCTGTTGCTATTCGAGTTTCGGATCCTTTAGGTAGTGTTACTAATCTTGTGGGTGGTTTGGTAGGGTATGCTTTTGAGGCTGTATTAAGGGATTGGGGGAGATGGGTGTTAAAAATCGGGGGCTGATTGGAGCGGGCTACGAATATGGCTGAGAAATGAGTTTGAGGTGGGCTTTGAGGACTGGAGCCGACTTTGTTAGATTGGGGCCGAGTTTCCGGTTCTGCATTGTTAGTTTCCTTGGTCTCGAAGCCTCTTTTGGATGATTCTTCTAGCATTCGATGGATACTATTAAGGCCCGTGACGATATAGGAAGATATTTCAGGCGACGAAGGAATTTCTGAGGGCCTCTCATTTTCTGACTTCAGGTCTCTTCTCTTGCGCTTCTTGCTCCGCTTTCCTTTCGATGGAGCAATGTGATTGGAACGATATGCTCCAATGGGGGACAGTAAACTGCAAAATGATTAGCCTTGTAGTTACCATTAGCTTGGCATTGCTTTCGAAGAATTCTTGGATGTAAACTGCAGAACTCTCTGCAATCATGCCCTGACTGGATAATTTCAAGGAGAAGAGTGACGTCAAGAATCTCCTTGCCGCATGAATCAGCGACAGAAAGATTATTTCAGGTTCTTGTGCATCAGATTATTTACACACCTGCATAGAAGTTCCACAATGGTTTCTTGATCTTTAAAAGAAACTTGCGGCCTAAAATATCAGTTTAGCATGGCTCCATCACAAACATGTGCGTACGATATAGCATTGAAAGTTTACTAACCAATTGGCTAATGTAAATGGAGTATCCAATTCATAGATGGTTTTGGTTCTTCTGTAATCCATTTCTCCCTTTCTCTTTTTGGGCGTAGACACAAGGGGAAGGGCAGATGATTGTGCAACTGTGAATACACTAGATCAACTGTGAAAATTGGGATGCTCTATGGGACTATGCAGCTTGATTGATTTCAACCCAACTAATCATGTGATGCATAGATGTATGTAGATATACACATAGCTCGTAAATGATCAATGTGTGATGCAGATGTTCAAAACCCGATGGAGCATTTGACGCATCGGCAGTAGACCATATCAAACAAACATAAACATGCTAACATGCACTAAGCACAATCGGGCCTAGTAGCTGCACAGAATTCTGCTCCTCTAGTGATGCACATGTGCCTCAGGTGCCCACATCTGTGTTTGGCGCGTGAACTTTGTCACCGTGGAACTCTCCATGCCGTGCCGCTTTAACATTGTATTTCTAGGCACGCTCAGCAATGCCATTCCCATAGAGACGAGCCGCAGCACTCCTTGCCGCCCTAACACACACGTCATGAGTGCTGGTGGGGCGATGAAGCTCAATGGCACTCATGCCTACCTACCTAGTGGTGACCTTTGGATAAGAGTTATGACTATGTGGGTGCTGGGTAAATCATCATCATCCAAACCCTCTATCATAATCGTCTCGAAAATTAATAATTCACACCAAAAAACTTCTACTAATAATATTCCACTTGCACTTCCACTCCCACTCCCACCTCCAGCTTCTTTCTCTCTTCTCGATACTCGCACAAGGGCATTGGTTTTGCGTATGAATAAGAAGAAGAAGAAGAAGAAGAAGAAGAAGAAGAAGAAGAAGACGGGTCTCCTTTGATACTCATTCACTGCAACTCTCTTCACTTCCACACAAGACGGTGCATCGAGTTACCTTACTGTTACCCTTGCCGCACCTTGATCCGATTTCGTGGATTGCACCTACGTAACGACCTGCCTCTCTCTTGCCTCTCCTCCCACAATCTTTTTCCCTCTGCTTACCACCACCCCGCCAACAGATTTCTATCGGGCCAACTTTAATCAATCGTAGCTTTCAATACGCCTTCTTAATCGCATAATCAATCTACTTCGACTTCTTACTTCTTGTCCGACGGGTCTGCCCCTCTCATTCCGTCATACGGCTGTACCCACAAGCTCAATTCTGCAATCTCATCCCAAAATTCACCAGCCTCACCCTCGTGCGGGGAATGTCAATTCCATAAATTATAATCACACATGCCATTTCCTTCGAGGTTCGTCGTGTGAATTTTACCGGAAAGGTTTCTTGCCGATACAGCTTCTGCTGTGCTGGACAGCTTCCATCGCATTCATTCAATTTCTCAACCTTGCCAAATGGACCAAGATTCAGTAGAGTCGTCGCCAGAACGTGCGGTCTCATCAGAGCCTTGTTCGACCCATCCACTTCCATTTGATGATAGCGAACAACATTCTGCAAGAAAGCGACAAAAGACTTCCAGAAGTGGCTCGAGAAGCAGGTCGGTCGATACAACTAAAGCTTTAGATATTCTACCCGATTCGATGTCGTCACATAAAGATGGTACAGATGCTCACCATCACCCTCTCCCACCAAGTACTCCAACGCGTCCTACCACGGCGCATTCTCAAGCTGGGCCAACATCCAGTCAAGTCACAATTAATCTGCGAACTCCGCAACATCGTTTAGAATCGCCTTCCCCCGACTCGCCTTCTCCTATGGGTCCGTCAAATATGCAAAATACAATGGAAGACGATGCTACCAGAATAAGTATCGAGTCCGAAAGTGATGTTCTATCAACTGTGCCAGCTTCAGTTGTTGAAACCCCCTCTTCCTCTCCTTCTGCGGCAGGACGAAGCCCAGAGGTTGAACTCGTTCCTATCAGTTCTGATGATCCCGAGAGAAGTCCAACGCTTGCTATCATCAATGAGGAGGAAGTATTTCCCGATCCTCTAAGTCATTTCCCTTACCAACGTCGCGGAGAAAACCTACTCACGGCACTCAGAAGGGTTATAAACATTTTGCAGTATGGTAAGAAATTTTGCGCACCCAAAAGATGTAGAATGTAGCTAACATTGAGTCTAGAGCCCATTGACACAGAGGATATATTTATTCGACTTCGAAACTGGATCGATAACTTCCTGCGCTCTGCCAATTCAGATAGTCGTTTGCATAGCGCATTCACCAGATATAGAGAATTTTGGTTTGCATTCTCGGACATGATACTTGCATTGCATTTTCGAAGGTTGGTAGCACTTGCAAATACAGACGTCATTCGAAGCTAACTTGTGATAGTGTTCGTTTTGGGCCATTCATGTACAGAGTAAACACACAATCCAAATCCCTAGCCCAGTTCCTGTACCGATACGCCAAACTCACAGGGAGATTCCTCGCAATGGACGTCAAAACCTTGACGTATGATGCAGATCAAACGTCAGAGCTCGTATCACCACAATTTCTTCGCACTTATGCTCAACTACAGAAGGTCGATACAGAGTTAAGTCACATTGGAAGAAGTATGGAAGCATGTTTTAATTGGAAGTGGGATGAAGATACTATTGATTTTCAAACTTACTTTGAAGAGGGTGGCGGATCAATGATTCTCCTAACCAAATACGTCGAAGGCCAGTTGCGACTTATCCCAAACTATCCAAGAGTATTTGAGAATTGTACAGATCCGACAAGATTGGTAGAGAAAATGAGTGCTACTGCTTCAGCTACGGCTAAGAGACAAGTCGCACCTGATGTTCATGAAGATGCTATGCGAAAGCTGGCCATTGGATACGAATATTTCAATATCATGTCTTCAGCATTGGATTCCATCATCGAGAAAAATATTACTTTTCTGACTCCTGACGCTGCAGCTACACATCTAAGTTGTCTCTCGTATATACTGTGGAACTCAGCATGCGCCATCCCTCAAATAGCAAGCGTTCGATTTGAAAACCAGAAATTGATTTGTCCTGACATTTCAGATGCACACCTTTCTAAGGTCGTTGCTATCAACTGGAAGGTTTCGGTCCTTCACAAGCTCATCACATCAAGTCAGATGCAACTTCGGGTGATCGGTGTAACAACTCTCTGTCTGGACCTTGTGAATCTCTTTGGTACTCATCGACCAAAAGAAGGAAAAGAAGCGAACTCCAGCAATATTGCGGTTCTATCTTACTTTGCAAAGTTCTTGATGCAACATAAGCTAATCGACTACATCGTTGGTATTGGGTCTCACCCAGAGATCATTAATGAAAGTAACAATATTGTTGGCTTTTTAGTAGTAACCAAAACCTACCAAGATGAGCATACCGATACTATCTGGCAAACTGTTACGACGAGCCAGGACCCAAGGGTTGTGGAAGCCATTCTAAAACTGGTTAAGAAAATTTTCAATCTCTACGACTTTTCACAATGCCTATACATCTGCCAGAAAGTTGCTGCCCTCCCAATACAAGCGTTCACTGTTGTAATGAGGGATTTTTGCGAAAGCCTGTTCAGAGAGCTTGCACACAAGTTGGGCCCTAGGGACCTCGACACTTCTCCTTATGAAATTTGCGTCCGTCTGATTCGTGAGTCTTCAATCACTAGCGATGATTGCCCAAACGGCTATCCTGAGATTCAGAACTTTGCAGCAAACAACCTTCGTGAATTGCTGGTTCACGGACCCGGTCCAGAGGCACGCAATGGTATCTACTTGAGTTGTATCAGAGACATCTCCGAGCAATCGGCCACCGCTCCTGGCAGTATATGCGTCATCAGTGCATTACTTCATCAAAGTTTGATGCCAGATCTTCAAGTATTGACCACTCAGCATGGCCTCACAAGATTGATGGTTGCTGAGCTTGAATCTAATATAGCTGGACACCGCTCACTTGCCTATGACAGTCCTGCCAATATTGCTCGTCGCGAGATCATACTACAAATCATCTTGATGGATCCCGACACTATCAACGCCGAGTTGGGCACACGACTTTGGAACCTGTTGGTGGGATCTCAGTCAAATGATGCCGCCGATCGACTAGCAGGCTGGCAAATTTTGAACAAGGCTTTCCATAAAGCGAAATTCTCCAATAGATACCTTGCCATTTGCTTCCAGAGCTATCTGCCAAAACTGGAGCCCGCGTATTTCTCGGATGGCACTTTGCTATTCGTGAAGAACGGAGTTTATTTCTGGCTAGACGAAAAAGACAAGGAGTCTCAAGAAAACGAGGACATCAAGCTAGATCTATCGTTCGACTCTTTCGCCATAGAGCAGTTGTGGCGAATAATCGAGAGCGCACCTCAAGCAGCAGTCCATGAAATGGCCATCCAAGAGCTTGTCGGTGTGTATGTGGGCCCCTTCGTCCGAAGTCTACCTCTAATCAAAGCACATGAGCTACATTCGGCATTTCTGACACGATGCTTGGACAAACTAGCAAACGCTGCACGTCAATTAAAGACTTCTAGTACAGGTGAAACCAGTGGAGATGACGAAGACATGGTCATAGTGATCCCGGAATCTCAAATCAAAGAGCAGGAATTACTTTTCACTCGATCACTTGCAGCTTTGCGGACATTTCTCACGGCTTATTCAAGCACCGCACACTTTGCCACACCAAAGTTGCACTCTACTATCAAGATACCGTCAGGTACCGCACATGGCACTTCGCTTACAATCTTTTATCAAGCATTTGGTGAGACTACATCGTCTATCAAGAAACTCACTATAGGCGCGGATGAAGATGCTGCAACATTAGTTGCAAAGTTGCAAAAGGAAACCGATTTCACTTCTTGCAGAGTATTTTACGGTGGAAAGGAGCTCAAACATGATGAAGCCGAATTATGTAAGTCTGTGCAAGAACTTAATCTAAATGGACTTGTTCTTGTCAAGCGCCGTGATGAGACAGATCCTCTATTGTCAAGCAACAAAGGTCCTTTGGAATTGGAAATCATAAGGAATTTTAACCAAATTTGGAGTTATCTTGGCATGCAAGAGGAGTTGGCGGAAAAGGTACGTGTTAATACAGATTTCACGAGCTGCTGTGGTCACTAACTTTTCTTTCAGATATACTCGTTCCTCATTCAATTCCCTGTCTATGAAAGAATTTTGCAGGATCTTAGCAATTCTACAGTTCCCTATACCGAGATATTTCCACTCGGACAACCATACAAAGCTCTTTATGGCCTGCATGGATTGAAGCAATATATTTCCACTCAGTCTTCGAAGGTTTGCAATTCATCCACACTCAAAAGGTATCCAACTAACTCACGAAGGGATCTGCCGATAATGCTGTTTTTGATCGAGCAACGATCCAAAATTCTTTAATAGTGGTGCGCCGCAAGCAATTAGAGAAAATTTAAGCATGCAGTTCATCAGCAGTTTCACGTCACTCCTTAAAGGTATTGGTAATCCATCCCGTATAGAACTTGTCAACTAACTTTTCATAGACCCTGCTCTACCTCCATCATCGACGGATCGCATTGATAACAAGCTTCTGAACCGACTCCTGGACTTGTTATATACCGCCAAATTAGTAACCACTACAGACACCTCGATTCATCTAATATGGACTTGTGTTGAGGCTTTAATTGAGGTTGCCTCTCAAAATTCTGCTTTGTGGAGCACATTTGTCAGCCACCTAAATGGCAGCACCCTCCTTCAAGACCTTCTCTTGGAGGACTTCCGCCCATTCGTCAGGAAAGCCATCTCAAAGCAAATCGCGAGTAAATGCACGTTCAATTCCAATCCGGCTCATGTTTCCCCCTCAGAAGTTTCCTACACATTGTGGCCTATAATAGCCAGATTGGTTCCCAAGGCTGTTCAGAGACCTGAACAGTGTGAGGATACTTTTTCACTTGCACTGACGATATTCAAAAGACTGCTGGAAACGCCAGTCGATTTGGATCTTAATGCAATTGCGCAGGAGTGGGGTGATCTACTTCTAGCTCACGACAACTATGAAGACGTCGGGGTACCCGAAGCCGCTGATATGATTACACGGGGCCTAGTCGACCTTTTGCATCATGCTGTAATCACCATGAAGCAATCCGAACAAAAGCTATCTTGCGAAACTCTAGGGGTCGAACTTTTCACGAGACATTTATTTCCTAATATTTCAACCGACGACGATATTGGAAGTGATGGACTTATTGCCCAAAAGATCCCACTGATAAATACCAAAACACGAAGTACACTGTGCAAAACTATATTCGCTCTAGTCAAAGACGATGTCACTCGGTACAGAGAAGTATTGCAACTATGTGCTGAGGTTGCACCTTATGACAACGAACAAATCAGCAACCCTTATCTTCTTGATATGCCACCTGTATTTGAAAGATCGAAGGCTGTAAGATCCCCGACCGGTTATGTTGGTCTCAGAAATCTTTCTAATACGTGCTACCTCAACTCCCTGGTCACCCAACTCTTTATGAACATATCATTCAGGGAGTTCATTCTTAACTTACATATCCCTGCCCCGGGGTCACAAAAGCTACTCTTTGAAACCCAGCAATTGTTTGCTTACATGCAAAATAGTATCTTACGATATGTTGAGCCAGCTAACTTTGCAGCATCCATTACAACTTTCGATGAACTTGAGATTGACGTCCATGTCCAAATGGATGTTGACGAATTCTACAATCTCATCATCGATCGTTTCGAACGTGAGCCTTTGAATGACGACGACAAACGTAAAGTTCGATCATTCTATGGTGGCAAATTAGTACAGCAAATCAAGTCCAAAGAGTGCCCCCATATCTCGGAGAGATTAGAAGACTTCTCTGCTATTCAATGCGATATTAAGGGTAAAAAATCTCTCGAAGAAAGTTTGCAAGCTTATGTCGAAGGCGAGGCCATGGAAGGGGACAACAAGTACAAATGCGGGACTTGCGATCGTCATGTTGATGCAGTGAAACGAGCGTGTCTCACTGACGTGCCGGATAACTTGATCTTTCATTTGAAAAGGTTTGATTTCAATCTTCGCACACTCGCACGTAATAAGATAAACGACTATTTCACTTTCCCTCCATCAATCGATATGCGACCTTACAAGGTTGAGTATCTCATGAACGAATCGGGCGAGGTCGAAGAGGACATGTTTGAGCTTGTTGGCGTTCTTGTCCACTCTGGAACAGCAGAATCCGGTCACTACTACTCCTACATCCGAGAGCGACCACAAGTTGATGGCAAAGTCAATTGGATGGAGTTCAATGATGACTCGGTCACGTCTTGGGATCCGGTTTTTATGGAGGGGTCCTGCTTTGGTGGTCTTGACTATGGGACTGTTGACGAAATTCCGTTCGAAAAGAACTATAGTGCCTACATGTTGTTCTACCAACGTCGTTCTACACTGGTCGCTGCAAACGAACAGTTGGTCAAGGAGAATGAAACCCCATCGATTGCAGCTCTCGAAGCTCTACAGGTAGGACGCACAACTATGGAGAACAAGCCTGTAATGCGACATCCATTAAGGGTAGCTATCAAGCCCCAGCAAGCGAATCAGATAACTCTGGAGAACGAGCTCTGGTTGCGTAAATTCTGTCTCTATGACCCTGCACATATTATCTTCATTCGAGATATGTTTGAAAATACTAGGCATCTGAATGAGGCTCTGAACAATGGAAAATGTTCGGAATCGCACCAAGTTGAAAATAAAGCCATGTGGGTTGCATTGTATCATTTGGATCAAGTCGTCGGGCGTATGAAAGATGTTCCAGATATCAGAACATATGCAAACGTCTTACGAGCACAATGCCAATATTGCGGAGAGTGCGCCCGGGACTTTCTTGACTACCTTTGTAAATGCACAGATTCTTTCCGTTTCTTACTCCTGAGATGCCCTGAAGCCGTGGTACGTTCAGAAGTAAGTACCGCAGTCCTCGGAGCAATGGTAACGGTTAAGAATGTGATTAAATATGCATATGGTTTAGGTAACAATGGAGACGTTCGTGCCGAGGATCCAAACTTACTTCACGCGGTGGTTGCTGCCTTGATTCGACTATATGAAAATTTCCATAACAACATAAGAGCGTGGCCTGAATATTTCGGTTTGCTCGCCAGCATTGCTAACCTCGGGAACCATGAGGCAGCAGCTCTCCTAGACTCTGGATTTCTCATGAAGGCTATTGATATCATCTGTGCAGATACTACAGATAACAATTCTCAGTTAACACGAATGCTTCAAGCGATTGCAAAAAGAAACTTGGTACAAAGACCAGTCTCTTATGATAGCGTCATTGAACTTCTATCTCGACTCATCTCAACTTGCGACCCAATGGCTCCTGAGTTTGATCAAGCCGATTCTCGATTCAAGCTATCCTTTGGTGATCATGCATTGCCATTCTCATGGGATGAAAGAAACCGAATCAATTACCACTGGACGAGGACTAATGCCCACATCCTCACCGAAAAGCTTCTCATGATTAATCAGAACCAGCACGCGACGAAGTCAATTATCGCCACGCTGTTACACTTTCCGGTTTCAGAAACTTTTGATCTTGACCGATACATGTACTGTGCAATCACCCATGGCATTAGAAGAAACAGTCAGTCAGGATGGGGCCCATTTTTGAGAGCCGCAATATTGTATTGCGAGCATTCAGAGAATCCAAAAGCGATTCAGGACATGGCTCTTCATGTTGCTAGAAATGCTAACCACATCGAGAATAACGATGGATCAGAATATCTCCAGTTCTTCAAAGACCTCCTCAATTTGCGAAGCAACATGACCGACATTTCTCAAGAGGAAATCACAAGAATCTGCCTCCATTCGACTCGCCATTGGGTCCCTGCACTTCTTACTCATTACGAAAGCACTGTTAGATCCGATACTGAAGATTTCCTTGGAGAGTGGATCTTCAATGTGGGTACTGAGTTGGACCCTGCAGACGAAACAGACCTAGCGATATTCAGGATCCAAGAGACCCAAGCACTGGGTGGCGCATGCTTAGATTATCTTCACGAAGTCTATATTCGACAGCGGGTGCAAGCAGTTACGACAGTTCTGGTTAACATCGAGCATGTTACTAGTCTTTGTTTTCCTTATTTTCAACCTGGACCAGAAGCCGACCGTTACAAACAAAACATGGATTGTGAGTCAACATCATCTTTATCGAGAATAGATACAACTAACAACTTTCAGATCTTTGGAATAACCTGAGGAGATTCATGGTCGATGAAGAAGATGATGCTTCTCGTAAGATGCCCTGGTCTTTTTTCTTGGAGTTTACTAATTGTTAATAGCATGGGATAATTCCGAAGATGATTATGCATCTGATGATCCTATGGACCCCGTAACCGAAGTCGAGCCTATAGATAGTGAGTTAGAGGCACAACTCTAATTTTGCTATTCGAAAGACTTCTTGTGATAATACTACCTTCAATTTACTTCTTTCTTCCTTCTTTTGATTACAAGCTTGTGGAGCTTTCAAATTCTTTAGTCTACAATGGCGTACCAGGTGTTATTAAACGACGGGATTAAACAGTGGCCGAATGGATCGAATATTGTTTGCGACAAGTTGCACAACAGGCGTTATTTCTGGCGTACGATTTTCGGTATCCTGCAACTTAGCGACACTGGGATAGGCTTTTACTACTTTTGATGAGATGCAACCGGTTAAATTGGGGTTTGGGTATGAACAATGGGAATTGGGAATGGCAATGGATTGGGCTGGTATGGCCTGGGTTAGAATAAACGGAGTTGACACAGCGGGTGGGATAAACCACTTATGCGATTTTTTAATGGGTCTTTTCTATGATTGTGGCTTCCTTTTATCTTATGGATGGCAAGATGGAGAGATGGATGGATGATTAGATGATGGATGGCGTTATGAGTCTATCGGACATAAATTTTAGGACTGATGAATTTGTGCAGAACAGAAGATGAAGGGGAATATGATAGGCAAAAAGGAATTATCGTGAAGGTGTGTGAATATACTCGGTTTGGCTGAGTGATAAGGAAGGAAAGAAAATAAGTGCTTACGGACCAAAAGATATTATGCTTTGAGAATACGATAGATATTATTGGTCAGTATTTATATGTACTTCTCACTTTTGTGTTTGAGTTTTGAAGTGATCCATGAATGTATTTGACACGGGATGTTGCTATGTATTCTAACTGGGGTTATTGCATTCATATGAAGGGTTGCAACTATTACGGGCGATGAAGTGAGTGAGTTTTTATCTTTCTTGATTGTTTGGAATTGAATGGGATCGAATGGTGAAGAGGCGGATATTCGAGATGATTTCGAATGGAGAGAAGGAGAGAGGAGGAACGCATGATGACTATTACGAGTGTAAAAATCTACTGGTGTCTCTTTCTCTCTCCATAGAGGTAAATCTGGGGTGGGAGAAATCGTAAGAGAGAGTAAACATATACATTCTTTCCATGTTGGAGGAAAACAAAGCTTGTGAGGTGAGGTGAGGTGGAAATTTCTATATGATATGATACGATACGATACGATATAGTCGGTATTTTATGGTCTGGAATGTCGGAATGGAGGTTCGGAAAATGTGATGTGATGTTTTGTTGTGGGATGCTGTGTGATGGATCTGGTTGCTTAGCTTGGAAAGTAAGTTGGTGATTCGGGGGTGGAATGGAGGAATGGATTTATGTTCTTGTGGATGTGTTGGGGGGTGGGGGGTGGTAGGGAATGGGGAGTGATGGGGTGAGGAGGTATGGGGAGTAGGGAAAGAAGGGGAAGAAAGGTAGGGGAGTGATGGGGTGGAGTGAGGGGTTAGTAAGATCCCCGGATGTGATATTATTGTTCCCAATTCCAGTAATCTTTTGGGTTCATGAGACAATATCCAATGATATTCCGATATTTCCAATGAGGCTAGAAGCTGTGTTACCACTGGATCTGTTCATATAATTGTTTGTATTTGGTATGATGAGCGACCAAGTGGTTGCTAAGTCTATTTTTGTAATGACCCGATTGTCCGCATACCCACTGACAGCCTAACATATATACTTTCAGAAGCTCGCTTCCAGACCTACAATTTCCACTATTCAATCAGGTATGCAGTCGTCGAAATCTTTATACGTGTGTTCAACACATTCTCAAGGAAATTCCTGTGTACCCACTAGGTACTTGAGCCAGAAGTTAATACACTCCATTACAGCTCGACATGTCATGGATTCTTCTGATAGAGATTGCGTTCGTATTTTGAGTACAAGATCTCCTCTCTCTTGCTTTCTCAGTTACCTCACAAAGTTCGTAGCAACGTCTATCAAAGACCACGTGTCGTTGCACATCCATTATACTCTTCCAACAGAAAGGTGTGTAAGTGATCGAGATGTTTGTCCCAGAGTTACCGACTCAACGACTTGCTTTGCATCAATCGACAAAGACACGAAGAGGTTTTTGTGGCATTTTACATGGTGAACAACTTTACTTTATGAATATAACACAGTATTGGGCCGACTTTCTGTGATCTTTGCTAAGTTTTATTGGGTCTGTAAGTGTAAGTCGTCTATTTTATGTGTATATACCAATTTTCCAGTTGTGCAGGGTATAAAAGATCGGTTAGGAAAAATAGTATTCAGGGAAGATGCGTTGTATAGTTTCAAGCTTTTCCAATGAAATTACCAACCAAAAGTACTAAAAGCATTTACATAAAGCTACAATGTTATTAACTTAGCCAAAGCGAGCTAGGACTGGGATAAAATTCTATTTATCTAAAACTCTTACTCCTGAAGTGAAAGGATTGATGCAACAGTTTTAATGTCTCCTTAGCCCAATCTAAGCTTTTCGAAAAGAGATACCACGACCTAAACGACTTTTAAAGCCTTACGCCCCAATGTACTTTCATGATACACTTTCAAAGATCTAGAGCATTTATAGCATAGCATTACAGCTTTAAAATCTTTGCAGTTGCCCGAAGACTCTCAAGTATACTAGAATTCGCTTGAGCCTTTCTCATGAACAATTTTACATTTGAAAAGAGAGGTTTTACTATTATACAAACATTCTAATCAAATTTATAGATTACCAGAGAATTCTCAACCTATTTCGACTATTCCTTCTTCAACCCAATTTCAGCGATTTAGAGAAGCGCAAATTTAACTTGCATAACAATCAGTAAAGAGTTCATTTAGGAATTAGTCTTAGATCGACGCGGTTTGGGAATGTATCTCGGTTATTTCTCCCTCAGGAGACATAGACGAAATACTTATCTAGCATCGTACTATAAGCCCAGAGGTAGGGAAGGAAATGTATGTCTGTATGTGTATTACATCGCAATACGAAACGAATGGATCAATGAACGCGTTAATCAAGCTAACGAGCCAACAAGCAATCACGCACCTTCTTGATATGGCGACTTCGCGTATTAACCCCTTGTGAATGATTCCAGGTACGAGAAACTAAATTGGACATTGCATGCATACCTTGATATTTTTTTCTATGAGGAGTGTGAAGTTAATAGGGGGGGAATGAGTTTAAAAAATACGTGGTGTATAGTATACACACGAAAAGCTAGCAGATTGAAATAAAGAAAGAAACTATAATAGATATTACTAGTATCATATAATACTCTGAGTAGTTGGTAGTAGATGTTTCTTTAGGGGTTATACTGTGAAATCGTTAGCTACTTTTCTATATCTCATATGAATGATCGAATCCGTGTGATGGATGACTATTATTACCTGTTGCTCTTCATCCCTCCCGGCATTATCAACATGTTCCAAGAGAAGAGACTCTATATATATATACACATATGAATCTTCACAATGCTCTCCTATTCCTATTCCTACTCCTATTCTCCTCGTAATCTTTCTCAAGAATGACAAAAATCGAATTTGAATCTGAATCTGACTCTCTTCGAATCCAATCATTGTCTACATAAATGAGCATGCTCAAGTATCTTAACCAATCTGAATCCTCTGCGTGCTCTAACCGCTATACCTCTAACTACCCTGCCTGCCGCCCTTCCTAGACACTTCACTCACTACAATCGACATCATTTTACATAACCGTTCTACCCAACCCACTCACTCACACCACTCACTCACACCACTCACTCACTCACTCACTCACTCACTACATGAATATCAAACTCACACGCCAAATCCGCATTTAAAACTCGCTTTATTACCGTAATCATAATCATAACCACCACTCTTGTTTCCCTTCGAGCGCAGCGAGCTATGGGGGTTTGGGGGCTTGCCCCCATCTATACTAACCTCTGTAACCACATGAATACTGATAGATACGCATACCCATACCATTAACATTCCACATCCATCTCCCTTCCAAATCTCAATCTCTCGACATCCCAAAGAGATCTTGAAATATCTAATCTCGAATATCCAATCTCAACATAAATAAACAAACACACCCTTCTTACTCTATCTTTCTATTATTATTCTTATTATTATTATTCTTATTCTTATTTTCCCGCCGTTCTATTTTGAAATTGATAATCACACACACACACACACACACTCTCTCTCTCTCTCTCTCTCTCTCTCTCTCTCTCCCTCACCCTCACCTAAATACCCAACTAAATAAATACACATTCAAATTAAATGACTTAATATAAAAAACAGTAATGCTATAATATATAATATATAGTAAATAAAGAATGAAAATCAAATAAATGAATAAATGAATGGATAGAATACATCATATCATTTGTTACTGATTGCGTGTTGGGAATAATGATGAGTCGTGGGTGATAGTATATAGCTCTCTATGAATATGTGAATATAAGAAATACTCTACACAACATAACATCACATATTCATATATTGGTAAGTAGATCGCAAGTCAAATTAAAGCAAAGTTGAATATCAATCAATAAAAACCAACAGCATTCAAGACTACTCAAGAAAGACTAACAGTGACACAAAACAACATAAATCAAAGACAATCATCACGAACAAGTAGACAAATGAGTTATGTTCATGTAATAGTTTTTTTATTTCCTAATGCAAATGAAATGCATTGTTACTAAGTACAGCGCCCATTCGCAATACCCATTTCTCCTAACCATCATCATTACGATCATCAGTTAAACCATTGAATCCATCACCCAATAAGATTTCCATCAATGAATTAGAAACCCCACATCAATATGCAAGCCCGTTGTATGTTGTAAAGTAAAGTAAAGATATTAATCAATCCGTTCCCTCATTTACAAAGCAGCGGCAAAGATAGCGGCACCACCGAAAAGAGCAGCAGCTCCCATAGCACCAGTTTGGATGGCAGCTCCGGCAGTCGAAGTAGAGGTGACAGTCTCACCAGCAGAGTTGGTGGTGGTGACGACTGAACCAGCAGAGGTAGCACGGCTACTGGCAGAAGAAGACAAAGAGGAAGTTTTCGAGCTCAAGCTGGATGCGAGGGAGCTAGAGACAGATGCGAGGGAAGAGGAAGCAGAGGAAGCGGCCGAGCCAGTGAGAGTTGCGGCAGAAGATTGAGCAGCCGAGAGAGAAGATTCAGCGGAAGCTTGAGCAGAGTTGATGGAAGACTCGGCAGAGGAGACGACGGATGAGATGGAAGATGAGACGGAAGAGAGGGTAGATGAGAGACCAGATGCGAGGGAAGCAGAGGAACCAGAAGCGGAAGAGGCAGAAGAGGCAGATGTAATGGATGCACTCGATGCGGAGTCAGTGGCGGAGCTGATGAGACTTGCAGCACTGGAGGTAGCATCTGAGAGGATGGATTCAACAGAGGATTGACCCTAGAGGTATTATGTTAGTATCGCTATACACGTGTATATTGCCTTTGGTCGACAGATCCATCGATCTATATCCACAACATGGAAGTAACACATACCATGACAGCACCGGCCAAAGCCAAAACGACAATGTTCTTGAATTGCATATTTGCGGTTGATTGAATTTAAACTTGGAGTGTTAAGAGAAGTATCTGGTATGTAATGAAGAAAGTAAGAAAGACTTTTGCGGGTATCGAGTGAAGTTGAAAAGTTGTAAGAGTTTTGGATATGAAGAGGAAGAAGAAGAAAAGCTTCTCAGGTCACAGGAAGCCGAAGTCTTATATAGGCCTCCCACCAACAGCACAAACGACCTTTCCATGTATGCCAACCAAGGTCTTCCTCTTCTACCTAGGCAGGAGGCCCTTCCACTAGGGGATACTAGCCTCATCATCACATCACTTTCCAAGTTAATAAGTGGCTTAGTATGATCCACTTTTCCAGCTTTGTGGCCGACGCAGAGTATTTTTGATTGGCTCGTGGAATTCCATGGAAAAGGAATTAGGTTTGATGTAGAATTCACGTCATTGCCGTGCCAGACTAGCTTTAGTGGGTATCTACTAATCTCCTAGTTTCATGGCACAGGCAAAGGGAAGGGTCGACAAAGGGAAGGGTCGACAAAGGGAAGGGTCGACAAAGGGAAGGGTCGACAAAGGGAAGGGTCGACAAAGGGAAGGGCAGAGGCAAAAGGAAGAGCCCAGAGGCCAAGGGGACAGAACTCCATCGAATCAACTTGGAGAATTGAGGGATGCAAGTTTCCGCTGAACGCTTCCCGCTTGTTCGATTTGTTCTGTTGGCATCTAGCGAAAAAGAAGTTGGACTTGAGATCTGACGCTAGTACAAATCGAGTATAATCGAGCATAATTGAGGATGGCGTGTATAAAATGTGCACAGCCCATAGTTTACACAAACATATCCTCGTACATTATTCCATTTCTTATTTATTTCCCCGAATGCTGTGCGACTACCTAGACACCTGGGTAGACACTATTCACTTCACGAAAGAGCGCGGCAAGATCGATAGATACCCCTCTTAAAGATACTTTACCACGCAATCCTCCCAAGGCCCATGGCGTTGATTTGGAGAAAAGCTATTTTGGGTTTGTGGAGAGAGGCTGTGAGACTCTGAGCGAGTAGTGTTCTCTCTGTACAGTAGTAACTGGCGAGCAGGTACTATCTATAATGGTGAAAGGGAAGATGCAACAAGCACGAGCACGAGCACGAGCACGAGCATCTATACCTGCTATACTAACTATGCTATACGATACGACATACGTGCCTAGGTAACGTTGTTCCTGCAGTGCAGACAAAACAAAGCATTTCGTATCCTCCCATCCACTCTTCACGTGTTATGACAACATGGACGTTTCCAATCGACAGACAAAGCAGATACTCCGTCCGTATGCGTATGGCGAGTCACTGCGACAACCCGCTTGGTCCAATCCTGTGACATTGTTGTGTCATAACATACGATGATATGATGATGATGACGATGATGATGATGACATAATACCAAGCTCACATATAGGCAAGGGAGGAGCACCGGTACCACCGGATTCATCTCTCCACCAGCAAAATCCGATGTTCACGAGAATCGAGAAAAGCAATTTACCATCTTTCATGCTATGCCGACGAAGTATGTCGTTTTCAATTTCCTAGCTACAATGTACTACCGCTCGACCTAGGCAAGAGTCTATCTACACCCCGGCAAGCTCGCTGCAAGTAGACAGTCGAGACACTACCCTAGAGAAAAAGAAGGACGGTGTCACCGACCATGAGTACGCATACGAGGTGAGGTGAGTAGGTGCACATATATATCCACATGGTCTAGACAGTCGACGGACGATTGACTATTCCACATGGGAGTCTAGACACCTGAGCACAAATTTAGCATTTTTCATAAAAATATATACTTCGTGTTGAAAAGTCCGAGAAATGCCCAACTAGCTGTATCGAGATATCTCGACGTCTCTATAAATATTATGCAAAATCTTCACCTCACAACAACTCGCACCGCACCGCACCGCACCGCACAGCAAACAAATCCCCAAACCAGAAGCCTCCCCCTCCCCCCCAAAATCCAAGATCCAAGAAGTAACCAAGCAAGCTGCCGTTTCAACCGACTCGCAAGCATCCTGTACTCCACCCCGGAGAAATTCACAAATCACACACGAGCAATCCATCTCGTTTTATGTAACGAGATGTCAATCCCTACTGCACATCATTTCTTGGCGAGTTTGGAAGTTGGTGTTGAAGTTAGTTGATGAGGTGTGGCTACCCGTGCTACCTACTGGGGAGATGGCTCGCCTATGTATATGTGTATGTTGTTATGATCATATCAAGTAACATCAAGTAAAATCAAGTAACATCTAGTAAAATCAAATCAAATCAAATCATGTAAATCACATTTTTCATCTCTGTCTTCTCTCTCTCTCTTGTTTTCGCTTTTGCTCTCTTGCAGTGCAGTGGAGATTGGACATTGCAATCAATCAACCCAATCAAATCCAATTGAATTGAATTGAATTGAACCGAGCTGAACCACCTAATAATTAATTATACACATGAATAAACCAGAGAAAGAAAGAGACAACCAAAAACAGAATAATTCCAATCCCTCTTCCAATCCATTTCAATCCTACCCACCTATCCTCAAACACCAACACCAACACCAATCCTCAACCCGCAACCCGCAACCCTCAACCCTCAACCCAAACAAACAAACAACCCAAACACTCCCCCCCAGTCCATCCATAATCCATCCAACCGCGATCCCCGATCCCCGCACTTGGCATATCCCTAGCTTCCAGCCTTCCCTTCCCTTCCAGCCCCAGCCCCAGCCCAGCAACAACATCTCCAATCAAGTTTCTCAACCGCGTTAGATCCTAGCCCCCATCCCATCCCATCCCATCCCATCCCATTAAAATTAAGCATACTATAGTATAGTACATACCATATGAATTTTATAACATTCATTAAAAATCACAATATATATAAATAAAGTCACTCAAAGAAATTAAACATTGATTTTTTCAATAAACTATTTTAAAAGTATAATATTCCAAAGAATAAAGTTAATGATTTAAAATTATTCAGACAACAAAGTGATATACTTATAAAAATCATATAATATAAGATAAACATTTTCCAAAACTAATTACTATACCAACAGTTACCACTTCTAGCAATTTAATGGTCTAGAAAAACATATATATATATAAATAACCTTGATATAATATTTCATCCACACTGCTCAGACATTGTAATATTATAGAAACTATATAATCGTTCTTCAAATTATATAATTTACCATCACGCTAAAAGCGACGCCACCAATAATAGCCGTAGGCTAATTGGGTTTACACAGAGACTTATTTCTTCCGTGACATTGATCTAATCCTACATCCCATTTATCCAACCCCTCTCCTCTCATTCGTTAAACCACAAACTACAAAATCATAAAATCATCCACTCATCCATCCTCCACCATAACCATAGCGTCATTATAATCCCTAGAATCTTTTTTTTTCTTTCATTATTATTTCTTCATTAATCCTCCATAATTCCTTCATAATTCCTACCACTACTATTAATAAACCCATAGGAATCATTGATCAGATCATCCCCAGGATCAATCTGATAGGATAACAAGATTCGAACGAACCTAACCTTGGAATCCTTGACATTCCAAGTTTATTTTCTTGCATCAACATCAGCATCAGCATCGGCAATTAGATATCCGGTTAGCCGTGTTTTCGAGTCCCAGTCACAGTCACAGCCACAGCCACACCCTCAGCCTCAGCCGCGAATATCAAACGCCACTTGAGCAGAAACACGAGGGACGGAGGGACAGGGACAGAGACAGAGACATCAAAATCACGCAAGCAAACCCTTTGGAGGGAAAAGAAAACATGCTTCAAAAATACTAATATTCAAATATCATATCATAAGCTCAATATCTAATCATGTATACAAGAAATATAAATCTCAACTTAATCAAAAGCTTTTCCGTATCTTCGCTTAATGTGAATTCAAGGTATGGACTATTTGATTTAATATCGAATATCAAAAAGAGAGTTCGTCACATGGTCTTTTCGTTCTGCTGGAGGTACACTCTATTGCCACCTGCGTCTTGGTAATAATCTAAGTGGCTGATGGCCGACGCAAGATCTTTCTTCGAATATCAAATCGGGGAAAGTAATCCAAGAAATCCAAGAAAAGTTACTTGAACATCTAGCCAATTACTTAATAGTTCATCGCCACCAACCGCCCTGTGCTTTCAAAACGTTTCAACAAAATTCTCCAATATCGAGAAAATTTCATTGTTGGGTATCCGTGGGAGAATTGCAATTGACGCTCCGCTGGCCCTCCGGGAGCCACTGCCGTGGAGGCAGACTATTTGGGTACGACGTAGATGATATTCATTCAATTATTGGTTTGGTATGGAGCGATTCCCTTCTTAATCTCATATACTATCTCTGCCGCTTCATCTGCACTCTTGGCTTCAAAATCATATCGTTTTTCTTCTCGTGATTTATACACCACAAGCTGTATTAACATTATCCGTTAGTCTCAGACGTGAGGGCAGAGATGTTGGATTCTGTATAACATACCTTAAAATTAGTCGGGTGTCTTCGTGTTACTTTGCAACCAACCACATTACTAAAATGTACCGTGGTTGTTTTGCCTTGTCCTTCAAACATCGTCTTTCCTGTGGATGCTGGAAGAATATGTAAATATTCTCCATCAATCGCAATCACCCTTTCGTTCATTCCTACAAACCTCATGGGCTGTTTTCTCCATACTATATACCTTCGATAATTGGCACTTCCAAGTTCATCTTGTTTGACACTCTCCATGAGAGGATGTGGTACTAACATTTGAGTTCCCTTGCGAGCTTTGCGAGGATCGGGTCGATCTACCATTAATGAATTGGGCGTACTACTTGATGGTGAACCAGTCATAGTTAATGGTCCATCCGTAGCAAAACGTCGCCGGTACAAATCCAACTCTGATGAATTACCAATTGATCCTACTGTACGATCAAGATAAACGACAGTCCCAGATCCAGTAAGTTTGAGAACGTGCCCTGCTTTGTCCAGTTGTCTCTTCTTACAAACCGTATCTAGGACATCAGCCAAGTAAGTATCGGTCGTGACTTCTAGAGCGACCATTTGTCCAGGTGTAGCATTTATCGAATGAATATGAATACTCAATATCTTTTTAGTCCCGCCACCTCGAGAAGTAGGTTGAGTGAGAGCTGTTCCAATTGTAGGTGCATCTGCCAATGTGGAATTCTTCCGTAACGCAGTCATAGTTGTAAGAAGAGGGTTTTGATAAGGTTGTGTACCAAGAGGAAATGAAGTATTAGCTTTGGGTGTGTTGATAGGAGTAAACTCTTCTTCCGCTTCAGAGGAGGCAACCGCCTCCTGTTTGAATTGAGGAGTAAGCCTCTGATTTTCTTCAAATTGTTCATCGGTAGCTTCGACCAAAGCAAACTCGTCAAAAGTTTTGGAATTTGATCTCGCTCTTGGTCCAGCTTTATTGTTGGCAAACGTAAACGAGGTAACTGGCTTGAGACGATCAAGAGGTGGGAAGTCAGTGTCTACTTCCCCATCGTCGACCATCCTTAAGATCCATCGGTTGACATTTAATTTCTCAGGAGCTATGGTAGGTTCTAATTTTTCCTCAAAATACCTCCATAGACTCAGCCCAATCAAATCTGTAATGACCACTGGTCGATTGTGCGATTCATCTTCATGAACAGTTCTTCGAATCAACACCTCGTAGGGCTTCTTCGTTGAAGTAGCAAATGGTGCCAATATACGAATATTGATCGGGTTTGGATCACCTTGTCCAGAGAGAGATGCAAAATTTTCGAATGGCATGTTAGCTTTCGTTCGCTTAGCCGTAATCATGGCTGTCAACAAACTCTTAGGTTGTATCATACTAATTGGCCGAGGAGGTGGTAGGGCTTGAAGTACTGGAGGAGCTGGCTTTGATCTTTTCGTTGGTGATCGTATAAGATCTCGAGGTATAGTATTACCGATATGTTCTGGAGCTGCAGTTATCGGTCCATCAACGCTATCTAATATAGATGCGCTGTCGATACTACCACCAAATGTGGAAGACATATCTGATCCCGAGTCCTCGTCTTCCTCCTCCTCTTCTAAAAGATCACTGACTTGTCTCTTCACACCCACATCAGGGTCCGACGGATGTGTTCGAACCGTTCTACCGGCTCTCGCAGCATTCCTATTCGATTCTCTCTGTCTCTGAAAAGCAGATGCATCAAATTCATTATCGGATGACATCTCACTACTCGTAACAGTATCCCTTCTGGCTCTTTCTTTCACAACTTCCACGGCAGACTGAGAACCTCTTCTTATGCCAGGTCCTGGAGTACGTGAGGGAGAATTCGCAGTGGTAGATTGTCGAAGATTGGATCCACGAATAGGAGAAGAACCAGAACGATTTCGTATAGGCATTTTAGAGAATTTGATTTGTTGAGCTGCCCTTTGATCTCCATCATCATCACTATCATCACTCAAATCACTACTATCTTCCTCCTCCATCTGTTCTCGTCTGCGCCTCCTTTTCGTAGCGATTCCAGGCCCAACAGTATCTCCTGCCCCTCCTGTGAGCAAACCTCCTTCGTCAACCTCATCTTCGAGACCTGAAGGTGCCAGACCAGCTGATCTAGGTGGTGCTTGGAAATATTCCGATGCGATGGCGGTCGGTATTGGTGGGGAATGGGTTCGTTTTATATTCGCGGCATTCGTACGCCATCCAGCAGCTTTGAATCCGGGAGTGTTTAGAAATCCATCGTTGATTGTTATGAGCCGCTCGCCAACACCATCTGCGATTGTGTTTAAGTAATTTGATCTCAATTGATAAGAGACGAGACTGTGTAACGCGTCAGTTAGATTAAGGAAGTGGGACGGTTGGGGAGTTAGAAATCTTACTCTTCCACTTGAATGACCGACATGGTAGAAAAATAATGTAAATAATGTATAGAAACGATCACCGGCTCGTAAGTACGAAAGAATAGTAAAAGAGTTTGAGAGGGACGACTGCTCAAGTCATTATCAAGCTTTCATAATTGATTTCGACATGATGGGTGAAGTTGTGATACTATCAGTGTTCAGCCTTACAGTATCTGGGGAACACTAAAATTGGCGCCTGTGCGGTTTTCATCAGGCTGTAGTGACAGCCTTTTCATCAACTCACAAACCACAAACTACTACAATCAAATCATCAAAAAACACAGCAGCAATGGGACTGGTAGATTATTCAGATTCAGAGGATTCAGATTCTCCAGAGGTGACTGCGCCAAAGCCACCAACATCAACATCGACAACTGGTAAACCTGCCTTCCAGAAAGTTGTCGATAGATCAAATCCTGGCAAAATTCGAGTTTCATTACCACAAGCATCTTTGAAAGACGATACCAAAACCGATGAGCCTCCAACGAAGCGTGCGAAGACAGGCGGTGGAGCTTTCAGTGGATTTAATTCGTTCTTGCCAGCTCCAAAGAGAACAGGACAATCTACAAGTGCGACATTGGGTGGTGGAAATGCGGCGCGAAAGAGTGGTTTGGGAGCCGGTGTTAGTTTGAAGACTGGTGCAGCTCCTGCTTTTAGTCGGGAACCGGAACCGGTACAGGAGAGAGAATACACGACGGAAGAGCCTGCTGAAGAGGAAGAGGGAGCTAGTGGGTCTGGGTTAAACTTACCTCCTCCAAGCTCCTTGGTCGATGAACAGAAACCAGCAGATGAAGTCAAATTGGTCGGGAAACCATTAATGTTCAGACCATTATCCGTCGCGAGGAAGCCAGCAAAAAAGAAGCCCCAGAAGCCAAATTCAAATGCATCTACGGATTCTACTTTTACTTCAACACCACAAATTAACTCGCCAGCCACTCCACAGAATACCGGAAAGGTAGCGCCAAAACCAAAAGTATCCTTATTTTCTCTCGAAGTAGAACCAGTAAACACACCAAACACCACTTCAAATGGAGAATACAAACCACTGCTCTACCAACCTACCCCCTCCAAAGAACCCATCTACGAAGACTACACCCCAACAACCACCCACACCCTCCCTTTCGCTCCCACGCCTCCAGTAAATAACCGCAACACCGAATCTCTCTCCTCCATAGCCGACACTCTCCATCTCTCTGCCGCCGAACGCCGCCAACTCTTCGGTCGTCAGAAAGGTGGTGGTTCAGGTCCACAGGCCGCAACAAAAATCATCAATTTCAATACAGATCAAGAATACGCACATAATGAAGAACTCCGCGCGGCAGGAGAACAAGTTGTGCATAATCCTGTCAGAGCAATCGCGCCTGGTAAACACAGTTTGAAACAATTGGTTGGGGCGGCGCAGAGTCAGAGGGAAGCATTGGAGGAGAGTTTCGCGACGGGTAGGAATAATAGGAAGGAAGCGGGAAGTAAATATGGGTGGTAGATTGGGGGTTAGGATAATAGGTTGGTTTCTGATGATGGGGAAGAATGAAGAAGGGGAGGAGCTGGATTGGAAATACGAAATACGAAATAAGAAATAATTCGATACCCATATACACTATTCTCAAATCGTATTTCACAATTTGACATGCGTAATTCTTGCACCGATGCATAGAGATGATCTTCATTCTTCTCTGATTCATCTCACTCACCTCGCTGGTAACTCTCACGGCGTTCAGCAGTAAGCGAGAAGACCCCCCCCTATATTCCCGGAAGTCGGGCATCGATCTGCTACCGCTTTGAACGAACTGATCAGATTAATCATGGGATAATTTGTAGGATAGAAGATACCAAGCCCTTCTAATCCAGCGACAGTAAATATACTCTCGCGTTAGTGAAATTATCAACAGAGCAGTTCCTCAGTTGTGGAAATAAGAGAGGGCGCGGTAAAAATCGCATGGAGCGCGCTGGCGAAAGTTGGGATTTGGGCGTGAAATTCTACAGAATATGTGGTGGGGATGGAGGTTACGAATTTCATTGTGATTTATGTATTATGTATTATGAATATATAGGGAACTTGGAAAGATGGATGAAGAGAGAGGGAGAGAGGGAGAGAGGTATATATGCACAGTGTAGAGAGGACATAGATTGCAGTCAAGAATCTGGGTATGTAGAATCATAAGTATAATATAGATATAGATATATATGTATGAGGATGCAGTAAAAGTATATACAAAGTCCATAATTTTCCGATCCATCCATCCCAGATAAAACAAACCCCCAAATCCTCCCGATCACAGCTCTTGTTCTCGGGAAATATATACGCCATAACCCGCACTCCTTAACCCAGATATATGTATATATACATATATATATATATAGAAAACACCAAATTTTAACAATCCACTTCGATAAGAGTGAGGTTCCTTTCTCCTCTCATCAAATACTCCCACTCTCCCTTGGTCCCCGGACTCACATCTTCCACTTGATTTGGGGTTCTATCACCCCTCAAAAATGGTCCCCGATCTTCTCTCTCCCCATCTCCGTTCGCGCTCTCCCTCTCCCAAATAGGACTTTCTCCATCCCTACCCTTAGCACTCTCGCCCACCTCCACCAAGTCCTCTTCCCCAACACCAAAAGACGTCTTGACCGAAAGCGATTTCCTCACTTCATCACTAAAAATCGCTTTTTCTCCTGCACTTCCCCCATAAACCTTCTTATACCCTTCCTCAACATCACACAGCGCACTCAGCGAAATCCCCAACCACTCATACCCCCTCATCACCTCACTCCTCCCAATCTTTCCTCCCCGCACCAAAACCACGCGTCGCAACTCATCAATCGCAATACCCATGTCTTCCGCCGAGAGACTGCGCGAATAAGTATGCAGTGCGCATTTAAACGTATACAGATAATCAAGCGAGTAAAGCGATAATCCCGGAGCGGTGAACACGAGGCGATTCTGAGTCAGCGAGCGACGAATGAGATCTCGAGTCGAGGGATCAGAGATGGGGCATGAGAGAGAGGAGGAGGAGAGCCAGTCGGAACCGATGGAGGGGAATTTTTTCTCGGCTCGGGAAATGGTTGAGCGGAGGATGCGTTCGGCGCGAGGGGTGAGGCTGGTGGAATGCATGAGGGTGATGCCGTAACGGTTTGGGGTGTCGGGGGAGATCCATTCTGCGGGTGGAGAAGAGGGGGAGGAGGGAGGAGAGATAGATGCGCGGATGTGGTGGGCCATGGTATCTTTTGGCGAAGAAGGAAGGCCAGAGTATTTTGTGCGGGAAAGATAGATTGTTGAGGTGGAGAGGGTAGATGTTGTTGTTGAGGTTGAGCGCTCAGAAAGAGAATTGGAGAAGATCGTGCTGGTTGGACTCGAAGAGCGGGAACCCACTGGAGAAGGTCCTCGACTTGAGAGTGAAATATTGCGAACGTGTGATGTGAGTGGTGCGCTATTGTACAGGAGTGCTGACGGTGATGCAGCGAGAGAATAAGAACCGGGTGCGGTTGCAGCTTTGGAGATGGCGGGACTTTGGATTTGATTATCTTTTTTGACGACGATCAATGACAAGTGAAGTCTCTTTCGTACCAAACGTTTTGATACGTAATCGAGAGCTTCGAGTAATTCTGATGGTAGTTGCATTGGTTGGAGCAACGATGTGCCTGCTTCCAATGGAGAGGATATGTTAAGCTTTGAGATAGGCATGTTGATGACAACGAACAGAGACGCAGTGAGTAGATGTTATCGAGAGACTTTTAATTGTGTACCCTGATATCTAATGCAAAAAGCTGAAGCCGATGGAGAGAGCTACTTTACTCAAGGGACCAGTCAACAGATATATATATATATATTTCAAACCCTCAAAACCAAGGAGGCGCCAATACCCAAAATAAACTCTCCGATGCATGCCACCCGCAGAGCGGAGAGACAAGCATGTAGCCTGAGCATGTAACTAACATGGTCTACAAGGCAAATCGCGCAAGATACCGATTGATCATGGAGCTTTGACTGCATTCTGCTCTATGATCATTTAGTACTACATCAATAGTATCACCAAGGGGAAAATTGTTTCTCTCTAGTGTGAAAGGCGTGTGCAATCTGCAAGACATTTGTGACTGTATGAGATGATTGGTGAGAGCGTATTCTAAAATAAAACAGTGCATTCATTTGATTTTAACCGATGGGGCAAGTTTATTTTGGGAATGGCAGATTACTATGTAAAGCACCTTTGCTCGATAAATCCACACCCTTTTACACGCTGTGTATCCGAATAGATCGGTACGTAGTATTACCAAGCTCGAGTTTTATCAATTGCTTCGAGACGCGATGAACTCCCGGGCGCCTAACCCCCCCCTGAATCCCAGTCCCATACAGATATCCATATCCATATCCATATCCAATCCGTGCAACCCCTAGCTATACTTTGAGTTATTTTTGGATGTGACGAACTCTCAAATATAGAAACAAATTACCCCGCACCATCCACTTCTGGCGTTTATCATTTGTGTTGATCGCGGCGGATCAATTGCTGCAAATAAGATTGGTCTCCTCATGGAATGCTAGCCCTATCCTTTCAACACAGATTCAAATGGGGAATTTTCCGACATCACCATTCAAACCCTTGCATATCGTATATTGAATCTCGCATATTTCTATTTGCATTTGCACTTCCTGGTAATCCAATATCCGTCTACTCGGATCTGCGCGCCTATTGCTCGCATATTTAGATCTTCCCTATTCATATGCATAAGGTTATCATGCCGGACTAGATGTTAATTTTAGGTCTTCTCAAGCTTTCATCATGTAGGTCTACTAGGTCTCCAAATCCCCGTGTCTCGACACCCCGTTTGCCAGGATTCTCCATAGACGTCATTTTTCACGAGTAGTCTAGATTCACAAAGTCATTCATCATACTCAACCTCATATTTAAAGTTCGAATGCTCATGGAGTGAAGCGAACAAATATCCACATCTAAAATCTAGCCTTTGGGACTTCCAGTGAACTGGAACTGTATTGCCACAACCATTGAAATTTGAGTTTCCAACACTCATCTTGAGTGAGTACATGTTTACACATCTAGATAGCCATAACTATACAGCTGACTTATCTATCATGCCAAAGCCAAGTCAGTAACCTCATCGCGGACATCAATCTCATTACTTCTGAACAAAACATCACCCACACCCCATTTACTCTCATCCTCAACCCTTTGTTTCCCACTTGAAAAAAGAGGTCCATTCTCCCTCTCCAGATCTCTCTTCCTCTCCAGATCTCTCTTCCTCTCCTTCTCTCTTCCTCTCCTTCTCTCTTCCTCTCCTTCTCTCTTCCATCCTTTCCCCATCCCTCCCACTCTCCTCATCTCTCTCAACTTTCTACTCCTACTGATCCCCACTCTAGACATACCAAAATCCCAAATCGCAAACACCAAGCTCCACTACACAACACACTCCCTTCCTTCTTCTTCCCCCCCCTATTCTATCATCCCAAATCTCACACATCCATCTACTCAAATCCCAACACCACCACCAGACCTATAAACATATATTCACAACCCCTCTTCCCCCCAATCACTCATTCACCTACCAAATATCCACTCACCTTCCCCATCCATACTTCTTTCTAATTATTCCTTATTGTTCCCTTTCTTTAACTCATGCTCCCCTCTCCCCTCCCCCTTTCCCTTCCTCATTTTCATCTCCATCTTCATCTCCAATCTTCCCCCACCTTCATCTCCATCTATTTCTCCCCAACACCTCCTCTTACCTTCCTCCCCTCATATCCCATATCCCACACCCCCCCCCTTTTCAAATCCCACACATCCACACATCCACCAATTCCATTCCCAATTACTAATCCTTCCACAAGTTTCTCTCTTCCCTTTTTTCCCCTTCCCCTTTCCCCTTTCCCCTCTAGATTTTCCCCCTTCCCCCTTCCCCCTTCCCCCTTCCCCTCCACCCCAACCACAAATTCATCGCCATCACCCCCACAATATCATCCTCTCATCCTCTCATCCTCTCATCCTCTCATCCTCTCATCCTCTCATCCTCTCATCCTCTCCTCTCCTCTCCTCTCATCCTCTCATCCTCTCATCCTCTCATCCTCTCATCCTCTCATCCTCTCATCCTCTCATCCTCTCATCCTCTCATCCTCTCCTCTCCTCTCCTCTCATCCTCTCATCCTCTCATCCTCTCATCCTCTCATCCTCTCATCCTCTCATCCTCTCCTCTCCTCTCCTCTCCTCTCCTCTCCTCTCCTCTCTCCACCAAAAGCAAGCAAAAAAGGAAGCAATAACCACAATAACAACAAGAACAAGAATATCAGGAAAAACAACAATCTCCACCCCTAAAATCTTCGCACCCATATCCCCCTCACCAACCCTCCCCTTCTCTCCCCTCCCCCTCCAAACATTCTCACACACTAATGACCGAAAATCTTCAACTCCACTCACTACCCACTCATTAATTTCTAGATCATGCTACACACCCACCAACGCATGCTTTCCTCAGGATCCTCATCATTCGAAGCTTATCCTCTCACTTGACCCTAAGCTACGAGCTCTCATTATCTCGCTAAACCCCGAGTATTGAGTCTTTTGCCCAGCATTCACCCACTTCACCTCACCCAGTTATAATCGTTCACCGTACAGTTCACATAAAACATACACACAAACACAAATAAAAGGTCCCAGAAGAATTAATATCCTATTCTCACTAATACGAATCGGATTTATGATCCTTTCTTTTTTTCCCCTTCCTCTGCACCCTCAATCTCCTTTGAACATATAACTGATATCTTAAGTTCCATCATTCATACCATGCACACCCGTTACGGTTTCATTTCATTCCATGCAACGGGGCATGAGCATCATCATGTAATCCATTCATCCACACACGTTGATAACTATACCTCTTCCTTGAACATGAATGACATCACATTCTTAGTACCAAAAAACTAGTCGACTAAAATCCCTCGTCCCATCGTACGATACCAACCATACCAACACCTTACCGCCACCCCACCCATCGCCAAAGGGCTTTTAACAAGCCAGAGTAAACCACCTAATATTCCAATCCAATGCCTGTGAAACAAAAAGAGATGATGTGACGTAAGGTTGACTTGCCCGTACTGTAATATATGTGCAGAAGAATAGTTTAAACTGCAAAGTACAAAAGAAATATAGCATTCTTGAACAAGTAGCCTGGCCCGAGACTCCGAGTATGAAACTTTTGTTTAAAAATCCACGAACAGGTGCCCAAATCTAATAATTTGTTAGTTGAGTTTGAAGAAGGTCAAGAGATTTACTTACTCATCGGGCCCACCTTGACCATATATCTCCGTTTCTTCAGGGTACTTATCAAACTGACTGGCATCTCCAACTCCAGCCTTAACAGGAGGAACATAAGGTGCATCGATGTCCTTTTTGGATAACCTTTCCCAAGTTACTTCAGCGAACCATTGATGGTTTTTTACATCCTCAGAACCACCATGTAAGTTACCAAGACGCTTGGTGAGATCTGCTGTAATCAATCTTTGCAACAAGTCCTGTGCATCTGGGTGAATGTAGGGAGGATACTTAACCCTCCCTTTAAGAATATTTTCATAAATTTTCATGGGAGAGCCACCATCCCAAAACGGTGTGAAACCACAAAGCATTTCGAAAATTAATATACCAAGGGACCACCTGATTCAGATTAGTTGGATGACACAACCTTTTAGGATAATATGGTTAAAATCGAGCGTAGCGAGGACGGGGGTTTGGGGGCTTGCCCCCATGGGAAGAAACACATAATGAGGATGATTTGATTGACATTGATGACGCTCCGCTGGGCCACTGCCGTGGAGGCATTTTCGCTTCGCTCTAGGAGAAGTAATGTGGAAGAGGGATGAAGAGGCTAAGAACTTACCAATCTACCGATTTATTATAACCTTTACTCGAGACTACTTCTGGTGCTAAGTAATCTGGGGTACCACACAATGTCCATGTAATATCTGGGACCTTCTTTGCGAACCCAAAGTCAGTAATTTTGAGATGTCCGTGCCTGTCAAGTAGTAAATTCTCTGGTTTCAAATCTCGATAAATGATATGTTTTGAATGAAGGTATTCTAAAGCCAAGGTAACTTCAGCAGCATAGAATTTGGCCACTGGATTGGGGAATCGCTTGAATTGAACAGTTAGTGTCTGTTAAGAAGTCGGTTTCGTTGAACTTACTTGTGACTTTCGCAGTAAAGAGAATAGTTCACCCCCCTCTACGAAGTCCATAACCATGTATAAATTCTTCGAGTCTTGAAAAGTACCCCATAGAGTGATGAGGAATGGATGCTTGACTTCCTGTAACATCTTTCTCTCATCATTGGTATGTTCGACCTGCTTCATCTTGTGCACCTGCGCCTTCTTCAATACTTTGACAGCATAGTATCGCTGATTGTGCTTCGATCGAACTAGATGAACTCGTCCAAAACTTCCCGTGCCCAATGTGCGCTGAATATCAAAATCGGTCAATGAATATTTGCCCTTGGTTTGTCTAATCTGTGGCTGCTGTTGTGACTGCTGTGATTGTCGCTGCGAGGAGTCCATTTGAAGTGTGTTGGCGTTAGCAGCTACAGGATGTAGTGAAGGTTGTGAAGAAGCTGGTGGGGTTGGATACGACTGGCTCGCACCGTCATGCTGTGGTGGGTGAATCAAGTTGCTAATACTGGGAGAGTTTTGACGGTGCTGCTGTTGATCGGAATGGATTTGCGCAGATTGCTGCTGTGGAGTTATTCCGTGTGTCATTGAGGCTTTTTTGCCCACGGCCGTCGGTTGGTCGTCCGTTGTGCGAGAGGTTGAAGTTTGGGGAACGTCGTGCTCGTGGGATTGGGGTAAAGTCGATTGGGACGAGATCGAAGCTATGGAATTATCGAAGCCTCTTGATGATGTGGGGGTTATCGGGCTGGTTGTGGCTTGACTTGATGTTGGAGAGGTTATAGCCGGAGACTCCTTCGTCCGTTTCTTCTTCAAAAAACCGAGTGTCGGCATAGAATGAAAATGGTAGGGTGCTGGATGTCGAGTTTGATAGATCGACAGTCAGCAAAAAGCAGGGCCGCGGGTGTGTAGGCCGAATGCAGGATGATATGTAAGGTAGAGATGGCTAGGTGGGAGGTGGAAGGTGGTAAGGTTACCCCCAAAGCAGTCTTGACAGACAAGCCTAATTGGGGAAAAGCGATGGGTGTATGTTGTTTCGTTACCGGGGACCTAGAAGGAGAGAGAGGGAGACGGGTTATAAATGAACAATTGCAGGATTCTATCTCGATTCTCTCAGAGTCTTGGTGAGCAAGGCAAAGGAGGAAGGTGCAAGGTGCAAGGTGCAAGGTACTCGTTTTTTGAGTAAGCTTCGTTCGTAGGATGCGGATCGCTGTAGTTGGTTGTGAATGTGTGAACTGTGTCCGTTGCGACAAAGAGCACCAATTGCTTGGAATGATACAATATTCGAGCGAATCAAGGGCTGGAGAAGGGTGGTGTGAGAGGAACAATTTAACCAAAGGGAATTCAATCAAGAATATCGAGGTTGATGATAATGGGACATGAATGAACAAGAATTGATGTATTTTGGGGGGAGGGGGGAAAGATTGATTTTGGATTGGAGGAGGTTGGTGGGTTGTGTTGTGTTGGGTTGGGTTGGGGTAGATAGCAGTAGTAGTAGCAGTAGTAGCTGTAGTAGCTGTAGTGGGAAGAGGTATGGGTAGTAAACTCGTGGTGGTAGTAGTAGTAGCAGCAGTAGCAGTAGTAGCAGGTAGTGGGCAGTAGACTAGGAGGAGGTGTGTGAGAATACAAGATGGTCACAATGATTGATTACTGGGCACTTGGATAGTCGTGGTGGTGGTGGTGGAGGTGGAGGTGGAGGTGGAAAAGAAGCAAAGAAACCGTTACAATTCTTCTACAAGGTTTCAACTCTCGCTCTCTCCTCTAGAACCATTCGAGTGCAGTCTTTCCCGTTCGCTTCCTCTTGTTGTTAGCTTGCTAGCTCACGACGGAGCAGATCCCTAGCGACAGCCGCTCGATGCTCGATGCTCGATGCTCGATGAGATGAGATGATGCTCTCGCTCGATGCCCTCCTCTGCCCTCCTCTGCTCTGCTCTCCTCTCCGTCTTCTGTGCGCTGCACTCGGTGTATGGCGGCGTTAGCTTTGGTGGGGTTGATGCGTGGTTCATCATTTGATGATTATGTGATGGATCATGCATCGAGACATGCTAGTCGCCTCTCTAGCTCTGTGGAAAGGACGAGGGAGATCAACCAGAAATGCAAATATATTACCTACTGCAGCTGGCAACATAAATTATACGTGTATTTTCTTTCACTTCCAGTCCGTTCTTGAACCGTAGCCATCTCGTATCTGCCATCTCTCCATGCTTAAGTTAAGGTTGCACTTCTTATTTCACTCATCGCAAAGTAAAATCACGAGAGAACACCTGACGATACCTGATCATATATATTGCGAAGATGCTTAGCGATTCATTCTGCGCCGAGTACTGGCTATCAATGTAGAGATACCTGCGCATGTACTTGTCATACGTGCCTACTGTGTGAGAGATGCTACTTGCTCTCACAATGCGCATCACCCAACCAGTGACAATGCGGGGATATCGAGATGCTCTGTCTAGATCATGACTAAAAACCCAAAATCGTTCACAAAGGAAGTGTACATGCCATGTAGATTGGAGTTCTGGATTCATCTTATGTTTCTCGGTGGTCCATCATCATCATCATTAGTCAGCCAGCTTCGTTACCAGCTAAACTCAGTCTTTATATGAGAAGTCTATCCTCTTTCTCAATCTTCAATCCCAAATCAGGTAAATCAATGTTTCAAATCAAAAAGTCAACCACGATTTTATTCACGTCATTGCCGTTACCTAGACAGACATACCGAACGAGGTATAATTGAGTGCGAACCCATGCCATCATATAACATATAATATCGAAATAGATGTATCTTCAATCTTTCACCCTATTAAACTACCTGATTGATATCTATATATGGCGAGAACTGTCTCGAGGCTCATTGCACATACTTCATCTCTATTTTATTGATTCTCCTAGAGCCCGTGAAGATGTGGCCAGTCCCAAAACTCATGCAATGCAATGTGGCATTCCGATTACCCCTCATGTTCTTCCAAAACTCTATGCTATCTATGCTTTGATAATCCCAGGTTCCATTAATGTTTATTTTCGTTCATTATTGACCACCCATTCTGGCCTCCGACCACAGCCCATCAATTATTTGGAAAACTGCGGTAACGGCTTGCATTACCCCTTCATCAACATCTTGTCCTCCCAGCTTCTGTTGAATCTTGTCGGGGTGCCACCGGACTCTTTCTACCTTCAAGGCCTTTGTAAGTTGTAATTCGGTAGGTTCTCCAGAGGTGGGTGCGTATAAGAAAAATCTTCTGATTTCCTCTTTTTTGACATCTTTTCGACTTCCACTTTCGACTGGCCAAGGTATAGATGCAACTGCAACTTTTGAAGAATTCTTCCCAAGGTCCTCCCATTTCTTGGTGTAGTTATTCCATTTTTCGTTCCAAACTTTCTTAGACCTCCTCTCTTGGCCCCTCTTCAAACTCTCCTCAACCTTTCTTTGCAATCGTTCAGCATCTCTCTCTTCTTTCCTACCTTCTTGAGCCAACCGTTCGCGCTCCTTCTTGGCTGCTTCGCGCCGGGCCTTTTCCTCTATTAAATGTTGATGGGTCTTCTCATACATTTTACCTCTGACATATGCCGTATATTCTTCGTCAGTCATTTGTTCTAGCTCGCCTGTAGGACCTTGTTTGACGTCAGGATATGTATGAATTGGTTGCCCATAAACTCCTTCCCAATATTGTGCAGCTTCGTCGTCAGCCATCGCATCAAATAGACTTTCCCTGAATGCAACATCTGGGTCGAGGTATTGATTAGAAGAGGTGTTGGGAAGGTGTGTATCATCGTAAAGGGATGGATCATCATTCGTGGCAGATTGCCTGCTTCGTTTTGAGCGATGGTGATGGCGCCGGCGCCTTTCTTCGCTATGGCTCCCTGATGGTGGTTCATCCTCTCTATGCTTCCTCTTGAATCGAAATTTAGTTGGATGAGAAGTGGTCATATTTTCCTGAGAGTTCATTTGTGTTTTTGCGCCGAGAAAGGAAAATGACAGTTTTTGATCGTACCGCTGTAATATGAACAATTTAAAATAAGCGTACTTGTGGTTGTGTATACAACATCCTACGATTGCCATCTCATTGAATGCCGCTAAAGTTCTTATCGATTGCTAGAGCGGGTCACTAGCGTGATTGCCGCCTTGCGGCATTTTACAGCTACGGTAGACGCGACCCGTAATCTACTCCGTACATTGTTATCCTGATATAATAAAATACCACTTCTTCAACATTCTACTATTCAAACTTAGAGCACACAATGGGATTAAATAATGGTTTCAACGTATTTGGTGATGACGACTCAGACGAGGATACAAATGTCAACACTCCATTGTCAAAACCCTCGAAACCTTCCAAGTCCTCGACCTCGAAACCCTTGAAATCCTCGAAAAAAATGCCTATAAGCATGTTTGGCGATCTCTCGAGTTCGCTCACGTCGAAGAAACATGCCGAGACCGCAGAGGAACTTGATGCGAATATATACGATTACGATGCAGTTTACGACTCTTTGAAGCCAAAGAAGAAGATAGTGAATGAGGAGGAGGAACGGAAGCCGAAGTATATGAGCAATCTTATTGCGGCAGCTGCAGTTCGAAAGCGCGATTCTACGATTGCCGAGGAGAAGAAACTCGCGAGAGAAAGAGAAGCTGAAGGTGATGAATTTGCGGACAAGGAGAAATTCGTCACATCTGCATATAAGAAACAACAAGAAGAGAATCGCCGCATAGAAGAGGAAGAACGGTTGAGAGAGGAGGAAGAGCAGAGAAAAAATAAAGGCACTGGAATGACCAGTTTCTATAAAAATATGCTTGAAAAGGGTGAACAGAAACATGCCGAAATAGTAAAGGCTGCCGAGGAAAGGCTTAAACAAGGCCCACAAGAAGATGTGACGGAGGACGAGAAGACGAAAACTGATGCAGATATAGCACGGGAAATCAACGAGAAAAAGGCAGGCACTATTGCAATCAACGACGAAGGTCAAGTTGTTGATAAGAGAGAATTACTCAAGGGTGGATTAAACATAATACCCAAAGCAAAACCAACGCCTAATCCAAACTCATCAAGAAGTGGCAGCTCAATGTCTGATCACAAAAAGGGCAACACATTTGTGGGAAGTGGAGGTGGAAAACAAGCTATGCGCGAACGACAATCACGAATGATGGAAGCACAGTTAGAACAAGCTACCAAACGAGCCTTGGAGGAAGAGGAAGAAGAGAAGCAGAAAGTAGAGAGAGCTTCTAAGAGTCGAAAGACCGAAGGCGATATTATGAGTGCCAAGGAAAGATATCTTGCAAGAAAGAGGGAGGCGGAAGAAGCAAAGAAAAAAGCATCTCAATAGAAACATAATACATAATACCCGAATCGAAATCAGATCAAATCATATCCCATGGCCATAAATATCTCTATTTCATTCATAGTGGTGTTATTTCCCATTCCTTGCAAGTTTATGCCCTCCATTCTCAAAGAGATGGTGACCCATTCATAGTGTACAAGAGTATAATACACTCCGTCATCATAGCGATCCATACCAAATTACGACTCATTAATGTGGTATCTCGCTCCAGCATGCTCCAGCACCTCATCATTTCATCATCACATAACCCCTCCCGGTCAATAATATTGCTCCCTCCCATGAATACCTTTTCTCTTCCCGATCATCCCTCATTCTGCCTCTACCCCTCCCCTAAAATCTCGGCTCCAACTAAAACCTAAAACATACCCCCCGTCGCCCCTCCACTAGTCGACTCTCGTTGCAATCTCGCAATATATTGTTTGCTCACTGTGTTCCACGCTTGCATGTATTTTTCCATGCATTGGGTGAAGCAGGTGGTTTCGCCGCTGCTGAGAGAGGTGCCGGGCTTGGGGACGCATTTCTCGAAGCAGTGCTCGTTTACTTTCTGGGTGGATGGTCAATTTATGAATTGGAGGAGAGGGCAGAGGGAAGGGAAGAGGAAAGGGAAGATATGTAAATGCTTACCTCGATCAATTGTCTAGCATTGGTCATGGCAGCTTCCTGGCGAACTTGATTCATCACGGCAGCTTTGGGGTCCGAGGAGGCGAATGCATTGTTGAGAGAATCCATGATTGCGTGTGTATGTGTATGTGTATGCGTATGTGTATGTGTATGCGTATGTGTATGTGTATGTGTAGATTTCTGTGTGGGACGTGGTGGTTCCAAGGGAGTGAATCTCGAGTTAGAACTCTTCAATTTTTTAATCCATCTCAGAGAATGACGATGGACCATCAAATTCACAACTCGGCCTTAGGCAAGTGCCGAGTGGTATGTGCCTATCGTGCTTTCATCCCTGGGTGAAAGTTTACAGGGTATACAGGCTCGAGACAGGCGCTATCCACGGCTTCCAGCACCCCCCCCCCCCCCAATTCAGGGATCTCAGTTTAACCTAGAAATCCCCGACGCCAAAATTGTTCACAGACACAGACACAGATAGGAAACCTTAAGGCCAGCTAACATTTTAATCTGACGACCTCGGGATTCGACTTCCTTTCTCAACATCCTATTCTGATTTTTCCGGCAGAAGGTTCCTTCTTTTTCTCTATCCATTTGACGTTACGCTTTTTCTTTCCTTCGTTCAGTTGAAGAGTCGATTGAGCGCTGGCGAAAGGACAGCCCTTGAAGAATACTTGTGGATAGGGACAGATTGTACAGGACGCAATGTGGTTTCCTAAATCATTGTCGGCGCTATGGCTGGCTTCTTGTGTTATGGCAGCTGGAGACACCATGACTACCAAGCTGAGCGAGGACGGAATTAGGAGTATACCGGTTTGTTTGCTCGATCGAACTACTGTTGAGAGGATAGTTGACTGACTTGTTGGAATAGCTTCGAACACATTCGCTGAACCAGGTCAGTAGTTGAACAGAGGCGCATTACATAGGTTTGGGGATTTTGCTAATTTGGAATTGGGTTAGCCATACTTGGATTCGGATATGCAAAGTAGATGGTTCGATTTCGGTGGACATACTATTGTGAGAGCAGACAAGTATGCATGCGCGCCAAGTTCAGAACTAGTTGACGGGGATAGATGGGCTGATGTGGAGGGTATAGATACATACGATTGACATATGATCATCCATCTTCTTCAGGATGGCTCTTCTCAAGAGTCCCACTAACGGCCACAAACTGGGAGGTATGACTAATTTCGCCTACTTTCTTCTCAATGCAGTCTAACCACAACTCTTCCGCAGATCGAAGTCGAATTCAAGGTCCATGGTCAGGGCAACCTTCACGGTGATGGATTCGCCTTGTGGCTCACCAAACAACGCGGCATCCAAGGCGACGTCTTCGGCTCCGTTGACAAATTCGAAGGTCTCGGTATCTTCTTTGATACCTACAAGAACAATCGTCCCGGCACTGTCTTCCCCTACGTAATGGCCATGGTCGGCGATGGCAACACTGCCTACGACAAGGGCAACGATGGCAAAGATCAAGAATATATGGGCTGTTCCGCACGGGGTCTCCGCAATGCGAATGTCCCAACTAAAGCCAAACTCACTTATTTCCAAGACAAATCCCTCAAACTCGAACTCCAATACAAGAAGGAGGATCAATGGGAACTTTGCTTTGAAACTTTCGAGCCACCTACTATCCCATCCGTAGCCTATCTTGGATTTTCTGCCGAAACGGGTGAACTGAGCGACAACCACGATATCATCAGCGTCAACACAAATAATTTGTACGATACCAATACCCACAAGGATAAGTATAAGGATTCGCAACCCAATCTTGGAAATGGACACAGTAGGTCTCAAAAGGGACAGGGTATTCTGAACAGAAACAAGAAGCCAGCCGGAAGCTGGAGTTGGTTCTTTGTTAAGTGTATCATTGGACTAGTTGTTCTGGGTGGTGGTTATGTCGGATATACGGCTTGGAGAACTTCGCAAAGAAGAAGTCATCGATTTTAGATGATGGGGAATGAAGGCAATGGTACTTGAGTATTCAAATCTGATCGGATTTGAATGATACAGTCGGAAAAGTGAGCGAAATGAACACAAGAACGCGAGCATCAGTGGATAAGGAACGAGAATTGGAACCCGAGTTCACATGCAAATGAGATGAAAATCGATCTCTTTACTTACTTCTGTTCGTGGATTGATACCGAGGCAAATTCTACGGAAACCTGGGGTTTCAAATAGTTTATGTAGTATACCAAGGAAAACAAGACAGAAAACCAATATTCAATATGGGAAATGCAAGGGAATGAAAAGAATCTGATGGTCTCAGTAAGCATGTGATCAGTAATGCATGATGTGTGATGGGAAATACTTGATATGTCTTCGCGCATGTACCTAGTCAACTAGAGATGGGCGGGCTACTTGGGGGGGTTAATTGTAAGCGAGATATTCAAGGGGGATGTTAGTTCAAATCGACAGCCAATGTGCCAGTAGAAAGATGCGTGATAGTAGGTAGATAGATGGGTAGGTAACTCGATCATAGGAACCTGAATGCGCCTCCTACAATCGGGAACTGAGTTACTTGTTACTTTGAATCTTAGATCCTTGCTTATATATCTCATGTGTGTTTGTGTGTGTGTGTGTGTATATTCCAATCCACGGATTTGTACCTTCCTGCATGAGGAGTTGCGCACGCGTATTCTTTGTGATGTTGATGATGAATAAATAAATAGATAATGAGTCGGTCAGTTAGTCAGTTAATTAGTTATCTGCATCCATCTAACACCAGATTATATTCAGCAAATTCTTTGTTCACATGTTATTTCTTCGCACTGGGCCACTTTTCCGATTATAGATTATAGGTTATACACACTAATGATGATGATGATGATAATGCTGCTGCTGCTGCGGCTGACGATGGTGAGAAAAAAAAAGCAAGAAAGATTCTTGTAAAGTCATTTAGAGAGATTGCTTTGCGAGATGTATTTATCTATCTATTTACATGTCCCATTGAGCGTATCTGAACAAGAAAAATCATCTTGAGCATGCGCAACATTTTGGTTATGAGACCACTCACCAATCACCTAAAATTCACATAGACCTCCATCACATAGAGAAGTAGGCTATATATCTACGTAGCTACAGAACCACTGAGTGTGTTCACACTAACCAAGTCTGACTCTAATGAATACACCTAATATTTTTAATCGTTCGCTCACCAAATTCGAACCTAGAAGTCTGGAAATAATGATACATCGAACTTTGCAACTAAAAATCTAACATCCATAGAAGCACACCAAAGACTGACCGAAAACTCCCAAAAACCACCCAGGCCCCTCCAAATGAAAGATCCCATCCCATGGTATGCTAATATCCTATAAAACGCCCATCATCTATTCATAATGCGTACCCATTTCGATTTCCATTCCCATCTCTCTACTTCCTTATTGAGAGGTAAGTGCGTTACTCATACCCATTAACGCCATGCCCACAAATGCAAAAGAGATGCATAGACTTCTATTATGATTCAGACCCAGACACTCCGCAAAAAGATGCAATGCGACACTAGCCATAATACCCCCCGTAATACCAAACATACATCCATAAGCCACAATATTAGGCGCATGACCATCCCGCCCGGCAATTGCAAACCATGCGGCTGCAATTGCGGCACCGGCTGGTTGTGAGACACCCCCGAGGAAGGAACTCCAAAAGATAGCTCGTGGTCGACTACCTAGTGCTAGGTATAATGGTAGAGCCATTGCAAATCCTTCGGTAATGTTATGAACAAGTAAAGCTAAGAAGACAGAAACTCCAAGTTCAGGGTTTGCATGGTTTGTAGCAAATGTAATAAACCCTTCTGGTAACTTATGTAATCCAATGGCTATACTTGTTTGAAGACCAATATCCATAAACGCGTTTTCGGGAACATGGTGATGATGTTGTTGAGCTTCAATGTCAGAGTCATGACAACTAGCCATTTCTGTTTCGGAAGTCACCCTGCGTAGTTGTTCTGAATTATCAGGAGCCTCTTCTTCTGGTAGTGTGAAAGAATGAGATCGGGTTGACAAGGTGCCCGTGGGAGTTCGCGCCGTGTAAGGAGTTTTTGTACTGATGGGGGGTTTTAAACATTCTCGTCCGCAAAGGTCGGAATATCCAAAACATGGTCCACTCTCATCACAATTGGCCTTCCTATCCTTTACAAAAGACATTACCCTGTCGTGAACTACCATGAGCGATGGTCGCCTGGTAAGATTATGGGATTGGCGGCGATTGCTTGGCTGAGAATCTTTATTTGGTGGCGCAAGACCTTCTACTGGAGGCTTTCCATTCTCTCCGACATGTGGAGCGAGAAGTGGTGTAGATTCCGTCATCACACTGTTTGCTTGATTGACTGCTACATGAGAACTCGATTTTGATAGTGGAAGATGATTATCATGGTGACCATCAAAGCCGTCGAGGATTTGGTGATTGTGGCTGTGGCTGTGGTCGTGGTCATGGTGCGTTGCATCTTGATTATGAGAATGGTCGCAATGTGAGACATGCGAGGGGATAAACTGATGCATGAGCCTCGAGACAATTTGTATGCCAATAAATCCTGCAGCGAAACAAGCCAAAAGAGTCCATGCAGCAGCTTGAGCTGTATAACCACCCTGCATTAGGTATTTTTTCGATGATGGGAGCATGCTATATAATGAAGAGAATATCTAATAGAAGAAATGTTTGGTCAGTAAAGAAGCAGACAAATTTTTGAGAGATCGAACCTACCATTACACCAAAACTCAAACTTAAAGATGCAGCTAGGAAAGCATTGTTATCTTGTATCCTGAAATTCTTCTTGCTGGGGATGTATCTAATCAACAGATCTATGCATATTATGCAACTACCAATAACACATGCTAAACACAGTTGTTAGAGTTGATCAAACATCGGCCCATGGATCATGGAGCATTGTACTGACCTATTCCACTGATAATAGCCATAATCCACCCTCTCATATCATTATCCAACGAGTCTGCCTCCATACCGACGGTTTGTGATGCCAACTTTATAGTGATATATTCTTGCTTCCTCAAATAGTCTCTGTCTTTCTCTCTTTGTCTCTGTCTGCGGGGTTGATGTACAAGTGATGACTCCAAAATGTGTGCAATACAAAATGGCACAAGGACGCACTAGGTCAAAAGCGACTGTATGGGATGTCGCAGGTTATCCCCGATGCTGCTGCAGAGGGTGGTGATATTGAAGGTGGTATTGTTGCATGTGTTGTCGCAGTGGGATAGATGCAGATCAAATCGATGTAGCTATGAGTGACCAGCCAAGTCCAAATACAGTTCCAAAGCAAAGAAGACAAAGTCTCGGGAGAAGCAGGAGGATATTAGGATTCTAGCTGAATCTCGCAGCTGTGAAGCAGACTTAGCAAACTGTGAAGGAAGCAACAGAGTAATGGTGCAAGAGAGTGAAAGAGTGACCGAGGAAGAGAATATTCACAGGATTTCGCGGCTATAGGAATGATAGGAATGAATTGTCTTGTGTCATAGGTTACTGTACAATAATGAAGATGATGATAATGATAGTTAATAGAATGACAACGACAATAACAATGGCAATATTGACAAGAAACACGATGAATATTAATAAGCCATTCTCAATAGTAAAATTACCTAGGAAAGACCTTGATGGCTTGGTGCCAGAAGACAGCAAGAAAGACAGGAAGACCCGAATTCAATTGCTACAACGGGTTAGACGTGAAATCATGTAAATCATGTAAATCATAGATGCATTCATACAATGCATTCATCCCTGCTTTCTGATTGGTCAATAACACTACATTTATAATAAATCCCGAGTTTTTAATTCGTCATTGGGAAAAAAGAAACCCGGAAAATACAAGATATAGGCAAGGCAGAATCCTTTTACCCATCAAGGTTCTCATATTGATCCCGCCACACCGCCATCCTTGGCAACTGGCTCCACGTGCAGCACTCGACCCTCGAGATTATTCATCTGCTTGATATCGATTTTGATTGGTCATGATGTGATGTATGACCATCTAGTATTTGCTTTTTCTTTCTTCTGCTGTTCTGCTGTTCTGGTCAAGATTTGATCATTCATATGATGTTCGGTAGAGGCATATGCAGGTAAAACATTCCACTTACGTTATCTTGATTGCGTGTCTAGGTTTTCTCATTTTGCTGTGTAGGTTCTCAAGTCAACATTGAACGAGGACCCCTTCGACATATCATCGTCGAATTCACTGTAGAATCCCCAGCATAATTACCGTTTGATGTATTAGATTTTGCAATGTTGTGTAAGCATCTCATATGTTAGTTGCCATCAACTATTTCAACTCCTATCCCAAAGATAATAAATATCCCTCTCCATTCCACTTCGCTTGCATGCGTCTAAAACTAGTCGGAAGGACAGTACTTCGGTATCTAATTCAGATTTGAAGATTGCTACAGCTACATTCCACTCGAGGCATAATCGAAATGCATTATCCAGCATCCTGCAAGATTAGCTGCCCAATCTCCGAGTTAGGTATAGACATCTTGAACGCATCAGACGAAGATTCCAGAAAGATTTTTGTATAAGAGTTGAACTAACTGTGAATTTGAGAAGTGTACCAATTGTACATAAGAGTTTAGTGTTCTGCTGAAACTCGCGTCCCTGACCTTATTCCTATATGATCTCAGTATGGTACCTGGCTGGATCCCCAGGTTCGTCTAGACGTCAGGGGTTCTTAGTTCTTAGGCGAGGTTCTCGGGGAGCCTTCAGTATTAGACTTTTCATCTCAAGATTACCATCTGAATGATTGATTCAATTGCTCATTTCCCGTAGACTTCCCGTCCTAAAACTACCATCCAAATATTTCAGTATACTCAAGTCGCGTATACATGTGTGCTATGTCATCGAAGTGACTCGGCGTGAATCGTACAGTCCTGGTGATATGACTTTGATATCGCAGTAATTCAGTGACTCGAAAATGTCCCCAAATGACGCATCTGAAAGCTTTAGCCTGCCTTCAGAGGTGCTCAAATAGATCCGGTTCCCCCCATTTGGACTTGCTTCTTTCTTCAACAAACATCATCAGAAGTCAACTCAAATAATAACCACTCTTCATATCGATCGACTTCAAATCGCACAAGTTGCTATCAATATCCAACCTACCTTTAAAATCCAACCAATATTTCACAGATCTCGGACTTTGGTAGATACCCATATCTTGTCACTTCATCAGATCTCATCCTTCTTCTACTCAACTTTAAAGCTTAGCAATATGTCTACTTCCGAAGAACAATCTACATCTGCCACAACTACCACACATCCTCTATCCAACGAACTTAGGTTGTGGCAGGGCGAAAAGAACCCTCGCCCAGATGTACACGGCTTGTATAAAAGACGCCTAGATTGGAGAGCACTCAACTCCATGCGAAAGGAAGACAGAGAAAAGTTGGTGATTAAACGTGCGAACTTTTTCAATCATTGTTCTCCACCATCCTATGCCCTTGCTGGAGCCACCCGCCGCTGGATTTTAAATATGCAAAGAGAAGCTGCGGAGACTGGAAATTTAGGCAAGGAAGGATTTGATCGGCCAGGAATGATGCCTCTTGAGTATGTTTGTTATATGCTCAGTCGTTTTTGACTAACATCACTTTTCAGTATCCTAAACGCTGTATATCCAAGAAGCAGTGATGACCTTATTTCAATAGATTATCAGTTCATAGAACCATTGAAACTTCAAATTGAAGGAGTCAAAAAAGGCTTTCAAGAGACCATTGTGAGGTTTGAGGAAAGTGAGCTCTGTCAACGACTCGAATCATTTTTCGAGAAACTATGCAAAGATGGAAAATTCAACAAGATTGTTGCCTTTGGAATTGGACCAATCGCTGTAATTCATGCTGGATGTGCAAGTGTTCGAATTAGAAATCAAGTTCAGCATGCAAGCATGTTAACAATCCGACGAGTATGGGAGCACTACAATCCGGGAAAGAGACTTCCAATCTACCTCCAAGATCCTCTGTACAACAAACATTGCGTAGAAGTTGCATACGATCACAACATGAGAATTCTCGATGGTGATTTTGGTCATCAAATGGGTTGGCTCACAATCGACAAATCGACCTTGGTCATGTCATTTTCTTGCACCTTTCCTCTTGCACGACTGGTGTCTGAAATTGCAAGGCCAGCAGCTCTATACTTCACGGGAGCGGAAGTAGAGGATTTCACAGAATTCAACTCCGATGATCCGGCTCGGGTGTTCTCTGCCACACTTGCACTTCCTGACGGAGGCAGTGTTGATGTTCCAGGCTTGGGAGCGTAAGTCATAAGATTTCCGCCGTGTTTTGTTCAATACTAACCTGGATTGTTTTAGAATCCAGCCATCTTGGCCGTCATTTGACAAAGAGTATAGTGAAAAATCATTTAATGTCAAAGGACTACCTGTTGGAACAAAAAAAGATCCTAGCCATACACACCCGACCTTCGAAGGATTTAAGGGTAACTGTTATCTCGGAGCTAACCCTAAATTGTACATTCGAAAGTAGGGCTTGGAGAAGTGCCAGGAACATTGTATATTATCAATTTCTTAACACGTTATTTCTAGCATAACATGATCGGGAGAGTAAAGGGGACAGTCCCAAAAAATTGCATGGCTTTCTACAATCATTAGCTTATTCAACCACTGCGTGATTGTTGTAGATCTAACCCTCGGAAAAACTCTGTGGTTCCGAGACAGTTTTCCGAGACACGTCAGGAAAGTTCAACTGACATCAACACGAAACCTCGTTCTAAAAAAAAAAGCTCACGCGGAAATATCGACATCGTGATCATAGACTCACACATTGATCACCCCCAAAATAAATCCCATAAATAATCTCCCTCTCCCATTCGGTACGAGCTCTCGTCAAGCTCGATTCTCCCTGTCATGTCCAAAACTACCTTTGCAATTATAGCAGGCGTTTCTGCAGCCACAGGCGCCGGTATAACCGCTGCCATGTATTCCACACGATCTGAAAAGAAACTCCAAGCAGCCGCAAGCTCAACAGCAGTCACAGCATCCTCTACTTCTTCCGCGCATTCGCCAGTACCTTTACCAATCGGTCAATCCACGATCAAAGATGTGAAGGCGCCAGTCGACCCCGCAGGTCTTTTTCAATACGGATTTCCAGGACCCGTCGCAGATCTGGCGACGAGAAATGCGTTGATATCCTCATTCGATCGAAGACTTCGAAATCCTTCTTGGGTTGCAGAACATATAACTCCCGCCTCACTTGCAACTTCAAACGGCGATCGCAAACATTCCTATTTCGTCGAAGACCCCTCTGTGCCCGAAAAATTCCACGGTAAATTGAAGGATTATGCTCGTTCTGGTTACGATCGCGGACACCAAGTACCCGCCGCAGACGCAAAATGGAGTCAAGAAGCCATGAACGACACCTTTTTCCTCACAAATATGTGTCCGCAAGTAGGAGAAGGATTCAACCGCGATTACTGGGCGCATTTTGAGGATTTTTGTCGAAGGCTTACGACTCGATACCCGAGCGTGAGAATTGTTACTGGACCTTTGTATTTACCAAAACGGGATCCAGCTGATGGGAAATGGAGGGTTTCTTATGAGGTTATTGGAAATCCACCCAATATTGCTGTACCGACACATTTCTACAAGGTTATCTTTGCGGAAGATGGTACTACAGCAGGTCCAGTAGCAGTCGGTGCATTTGTGTTACCTAATGCGAGGATACCGAATGAGAAGCCGTTGACGGATTTTGAGGTACCTGTTGAGATGGTGGAGAGGGCTAGTGGGTTGGAATTTATGACGAAGTTGCCGGCGCAGAGGAGGAAGAGATTGTGTGATGACATGATGTGTGCGTTGGTTATTAAAGATTATTCGGACAGACAGAAAGCATTTGCAAAGGATAGTGCTCCAAGGAGGACGAGTCCAAGGCACACTTCTTAAATTTAGTATGTAATGGGTGGGGGTCTGCAGCATATATACAGCATCGGCGAGCATATCTGGTGGGATTGCATAGCAAGGCGTTTACTTCTTCTAAAGATAGTTTTCTTTTTTTTTTCGGATTTGTGTTGCTATTCATATACCATAACATTAATACCCTTCAATTGCATTGTCAAGCAGATTGGACTTTTGAAAAGAGACGCATCTTTTTGTTCTTGCAGGTGCACATGCGCGGATAGAGACAATTTTAAAGATTCTCATTATAAGTACATTACAGTTCGCCTAAACACCCCATGCTTCATTTCGCCCGAAAATGCTATATTCTGGTATACAGTCCGAGTTTCACTCCCTACAATATCAAATACTGACTATCGTGCTTGTCTGAATTTTCCCTGTCTTTGCATCGCTTGTAAACTTTCTTCTTGACTTGGCAACGGTCCCCGCTTTCTAATCCCACCGCTGCCACTTGATAGATCTGTATTTTCTAAGCCAGGTATTGGCATACCAGGAGGAGGTGGAGGAACAACGAAGCCAGGAGGGAGTTGAAAGTTTGGTGGGAGCATTGGTGGTGGAGGTGGCATGCCCGTTACCCCTGGTGGAGGCAGACCAGCTTTCATCATAATTGCCAGGGTATTGGCATCTATATTTCCAGGTAAAGGCGGAGGTGGCATATTACCTCCGCTAATCATAGGTGGAGGTGGAGGTGGAGGTGGGGGAACACGATTCATACCAGGAATAACTCCCATACCAGGTAATGGCAGACCAGGAATTCCTGTGGCAAAACCGGGTACCTTTGCAGGCATTTTCTGATCGACTAACCCTTCCATTTCGTCTTCAGCTTCTTGATCTTCTTCCTCTTGACGTTGACGTCGCCCGCCGCGACGATCATAGGTTCCTTGCGCCTCGGCAGCCGAGTCACCAATGTGATAGCGGTCTTTGAATGTATCGGTGTCACCAGGACGTACACGTGTCCAGAATCGAGTGATTCGATCATTGGAGCCTGATGCTAAGATATGACCGAGAGGATGCCAATCAAGTGACCAGATAGCGAATTCATGAGCGTAAGTCAATTTATGGGCTGGATAGATAGTTTGCGCAGGTGTAGTGGTGGGGTCTGGACTATCGTAAGGAGCTATAGAAGGTTCCGTTCCAGCAGGATTGTTTGGTTCATCGAGTAGGTAATGGAAAAGAGACCCATCGGCACCACCAGTGCTCAAAAGCGAAGGGTGAATTGGATGCCATGCTAGGGTAGAGATATCTTTGTCATGACCTTTGAGCAAACATACATCTCGCATCATTCGCAAATCGAATACTCGTGCGGTTTGGTCTCGAGCTGAAGTGGCTAGGCAATGGCCTCGTACTGGTTCAAAAACGGTTTTTGTGATTGTGTTCTTATGTCCATGGAGAGTCGTCAGACATCGGCCACTACGTGGATCCCATAACTTGACAAGATGATCTTTTGATCCAGAAACGAGTAATCCCTTAGTCGGATGCCAGTCAACACTTTTCGCGTCCCATCCATGCCCAGAGAGAATAGACTCCTCAACACCGCCAGCAAAATCGAAAATCTTTAGTTTAGAGTCATCCGAGGCCGTGACAAACTTTGAGTCGTTTGGACTGAATGCAAGATCTCTTATAGGGTCATCATGTCCTTGAATGACTTTGACATTGTTGAAATTCGGTTGCCAGTATTTGATCACTCCATCATGATCAGCTGATATCAACCAGTCATCACTATGAGAATAAGACAAAGCGCGAATAGCAACATCATGTGCTTGCATAATTGTCTCGAAGTTGAAACCTGCGCCATTCCATAGAGTAAATTCTCCACTACTGGAGGCTGTGAGTAATCGTCGACCTTCTGGTGTCCATCTTACGACATTTACAGGGTGCTTAATTTTATTAAGCGACGAATGTAAATGTCTCCCTGGTACTGAGTCTGCTGCATTGTGAATTCTTGCTAGCGGTGGTAACATCTATAAACAATCAGACCAGAAGCTTCAAAATTAGCCTATGCGATCAGTTCAAGAATACTCACATCTATCATATAGCTTGGACTGGGTCTTTCCATTTCACCTTGGTAACCACCTTTATACCTTGGCTGACGATTACGCATCCAATGAACCATAGTAGAGCTGTAATCCGTGACAGGACCTATATGGAATCAGTCAGTCGAGACTTTCCAGGAAACAAATAGGCATAGATGAGCTTCCAACCCTGCCCTGATCGATCCTTTGAAATTTTAAAAGACTATACTTACGACGTCCCCTCCCTCTCACAAAATCCCTTTCACCACCGCCCTCTTCCTGTCCTCCATCATCTCTTCTTCCTCTCCCTCTTCCTTCCCTGTCGCGATCTCGTCCACCTCCATACTCTCGAGGTTCGTATGCCATGTTTATCAGTGCATCATTTCCTTCAAGAATACGTTGATCAAACGACTACTTTCTTCTTCGGCGAGGTCCGTTGAGCTTGCTTTGGGATCATGTGCTTATAACTTTCGAGGATTAGGTGAATAAATAAAGCTAAGTTAGAGAGGTCATGCTTTCAGAAAATGGTCGCGACTTTGACATTTGATGAACAAGGATGCGCGATGACACGGAACGGAACAATGATTCATCGACAAGCTTTGATTAGTAATCAAACTGATCTCTCCCACCTGCACGTGCGGGACGATAAGGCAAGGCCAAGGCTCATGAGAAAGACAATCTGGTGTAAAATTGCAATGCACACGTACCTGGAATGCCATTGTCATTCTTCTAGCTTAGCTATCGGTACGGCATCTTCACATCTTCACATCTTCACATCTGCACCACATCCATCACGTCTTGTGCTTGACGCCCCTTCAAATGCAGCCAAACTCTCAAACACCAATAAGTTTGCTCTGCTATGATTAACACCTGAGATCAATCTGGAGATCTAGATAAATACCCAATTTTCGACCGTCCTACACTTTTGCAAGACCGCTACTCGTGTATCGATTAAGTTTGCGCCGCTACTCCACGGTCGTTGCTCTATCACCACTCATTCTCAGCCAATAATAGGCCTCGGGAGGGGTTTGGCCAGTGAGGAATTTACTTTCATTACGGCTACAACATTGTCTACGGTAAATATTCAAACACTTTTCCTTCCATTGCAACTCCCATTGATCAATTGATTCTCCTCTTTCCACAGCTTCAAACATTGTTCAAGCTATCGGGTAATTGCGCATATTGCTTGTTCATCCTTGTGCTTTCCCCTTGGTCTCTCCCCTCGTTCTCGTGCAACATTGTTTATCAATCAATCCCAAGACACATCCATTGCTCGGTACATGTTCAAATACTAGCAGCTCGAATTTAAATACGGCTCTATGCGACATTCGCAATGATGACCTCGGAAAATGCCACAGTAACGGGTACGGAGAGTGTGGCAGATATTTCTCCAACCATCAGGCGATCTACACTTTCACATGTCAATGGTGCAAACGGAAAGAAGAGGGCCAACATCAGCATCGCGGATTTCCCAAAACCTCTCACACAACAACACACATCCGATTCGCTTCGAAAGTATACACAAAAGAAGTATCGACATGTCGCTGCTGTTCATTCTAGTCCTCGAACATCATGTCTTAGCCATGAAAGCGATGCGGCACCTAGCTTTCTTGGATTTAGAAACTTGATGGTCCTGGTTTTACTGATCTCAAATCTGCGATTGATGTTGGAAAACATTCGAAAGGTATATCTCCCCCCAGTCATATATTTTCTCAGTTGAAGAAAGAATTGGGCGTTTAAGAGGGAAAAGAGGGGCCACGAAGTTTCGTCTGAATGCCTCGATTCTCTACATATTTTGACAGTGCCAATGTTATGATATTTAGCTAACAATTCTTGATAGTATGGAGTTTTGATATGCTTGAGATGTCACGATTATCGCAGACAAGATCTTATGCTGGGAGCTGCTCTTTACTTTATAATTCCGTGCCATCTTTTTGTCGCCTACGTTGTCGAACTCGCCGCCGCGCAACAAGCGAGAGCATCACTAAAGGGAAGCAAAAAGAGAGCTGGAACTGCAACGCCGGGCGGTAGCTATATTGCTACCGAGGCCGAACATGAAAAATTCCATTCAACTTGGAAAGTAATAGCTTGGATCCATGGACTGAACATAACGCTCTGTTTACTCATTACATCCATAATTGTCTACTTCTTCATACATCACCCCCTAATAGGCACGATAACTGAAGCGCACGCAATCATTGTCTGGTTGAAAACGTATAGTTATGCATTCACCTGCCGCGATCTTCGACACGCTTATCTCCACCCCTCTAGTAAAGAGGAAGACGCATTGCCAGAAATATACAACAAATGCCCATACCCACAGAACATCACGCTGAATAACTTGACATACTTCTGGTGGGTTCCAACATTGGTTTATCAACCTGTATATCCCCGGACCAACAAGATCAGATGGGTTTTTGTAGGTAAGAGATTGGCAGAAGTTTTTGGTCTGAGTATTTTCATATGGGTTGCCAGCGCACAATATGCAGCTCCTGTCCTCCAGAACTCTTTAGACAAGATGGCATCTCTGGATCTTCCTTCTATCCTCGAACGATTGATGAAGTTATCTACGATATCTCTGGTCATATGGCTAGCAGGATTCTTCGCTTTGTTCCAGTCTTTTTTGAACATTCTCGCAGAGGTCACAACATTTGGGGATAGGAATTTCTATGATGATTGGTGGAACTCGCCCAGCGTGGGAACATATTGGAGAACTTGGAACAAGCCTGTTTATCAATTCATGAAACGGCATGTATTCTCACCCCTCGTAGGCAGGGGCTGGAGTCCATACTCAGCGAGTGTTGCGGTATTTACATTCTCCGCTATTCTACATGAATTGATGGTGGGTGTGCCGACACACAACATGATTGGTAGGTTCAAAGTGTGATTTTTGTGCTGTCACCTGCTAACAATCTTTAGGCGTTGCATTTATAGGTATGATGGCACAGCTACCACTCATTGCTATCACGACGCCATTAGAGAAAATGAACGGCATAAATGGCAAGATCATTGGAAACTGTATATTTTGGGTATCTTTCACCCTGGTTGGACAACCCCTCGCCGCATTACTTTACTTCTTCGCATGGCAAGCTAAATACGGAAGTGTTAGCAAGCAGGTCAAATAATAGCAATCCACATCACAAAAATGTCGGCAGTTTTAATAGCGCCTTGTTTCAGTCTTGAGATACAAGTAGAATAAAAATTATATGAGCTTAGCGGCTCTCAGCATGTGTAGTTACTACACACTCTTTCTGTGGCAATTAGACACAAAAATATAGAATCCACAATGCCTGGCTATCGCTGATATTGTACAGAACTAGTATCCCAAACATACCATTGATGAAAACTCCCTTCGAACTACCCAATCAATTGAAATCATTCAAATGTGCCCTCGTGAGATCAATGGATTCACCCACTCTCCATCGTTTCTGAACGTGATCTGCGAGTAACTACAAATACGGGGGACCCTCCAAACATCGATTTACTACCATCCAATATGTTTTCGAGCATACCGCTGATTGTTCACATACAATATGAATATGACTAAAATTCAAGATGTACATGCATTACACTGTAGATCTAGATGAAAGGAATTCCCACCCATGAGACCTGCCTATACTGCACATATTCGTCTCCAAAGAACTTGATCAACAACGCCTCTTCCCCTTTGATTCTCCTATTGAAAAACATCCACAGAACAAGCGTATATCCGCCAAAACAATAGAAATTTCCCAAAACCATTTGTGTACCCAATCCCCACCAAAAGAATCCAAAATACGAGGGATGGCGCAACCATGCGTACAAACCAGTTGTGACAAGTGTATGAGAACGCGATCGAGTGAACTGAACAATGTGATTAAAGCTCCTGCCAGCCTGTACCATAGCTACGGATCGGATCGTTTGGCCCAGGATTATGAGGATAAGACCGAGAACGAGAATTAAGTTTTGGGTTCGGGAACTGAACAAGGATATAGAAGGGGGAAATTGTAGACCAAAGATGCTGTATGAAGATCCATGGGGGAAGAATGTGTTGGTGACCAGAAATTCGGTGATGGCGGCGCTGTGTGCAATGTTGTATGCGGAACCGTTGCCGCTGAAGAGAAAGGAGGAGATGGATGCTTCGGGGGTATTGTATCTCGCTGTGGTCCAAAACTCGAGGAAATGGAAGATTGCGAGAGCGGAGATGAAGAAGGGGATGCGCCAGAATATCGAATTGGTAACGAAGAAGAGGTAGAAGGTAGCGAACATGGAAATTGTAAGGACGATACCAACGAGGAAAGATCGCAATGCGATTCCAGACAGAGATTTAGGTTGGCCGGGAAAGAATTGCTTCTCGAATTGAGTGATAGCTTCGTCGATGCTAGGTATCTCTGCGAATTGTTCTCGATTGGGCCCGACTCGCGCTCGAGGGGCGACGCCGCCATTCTGTATTACATCCCATGGACGTCGACGAGTTGCGCTGGATGTGCTCGCTGTGCTCTCTAATTGTTCGGGCGAGCCATGCGCTGACGCTGATCCACGAATGGCATTAGTAGTATCATCTGTAGACATGATTACGACAGCAATAATCGCAAAGATACTCGTCGCAAGCAATCAAATGAGTGCAGTGGACGCTTGAAGTCTGAAGCTTGGTGCTGGGTGGTCAATTCAATATTTTTCAGGCTGGGTTAAGTAATGTAATGTATAAGCACGGAGATCCAGCATCGATAAGTAGACAGAAACGAAATTACCAAAAATCATAAGAAATGGGGACAATCAAATACGATTCCCTTTATTCGTACATGACCTTTTGAGCTGTCTCTTCATATTGTTCTTGCTGAAGAATGAGATGGCATTTCGAGGGAGGTTCGTTACCTTTTTCTTCAGAGTTCATGGAAACCTCGATCGACAGCCATTGGTACTTGCTAGCCAGTTCAACAAAGAAGCATGTGACAACATTCCGCAGAACAAAGTCTGGATATTTCTGGCACATATTACGTAATCTACCGAGGTAGCATTCATGGCATATGCGGTAGAGAAATGACTAATAACTATTCATTATGCTTTGTATAACTACCTACTGCCAACTTGCAAGTATATCTGAACTCTCCACGTTGAGCTCACCATCTACCGTCTCCTTTCCTCTGAAATAGCCAAGCCCCCTCTTTGAGCCACCCCCACCACGATCTCGTATCTTCCGAGGACCGAATCCCGTATCCCGTAAGTGAAGCGGGAAGGTATTCCGGATACGCTTTCTAAACGAACGTCAGGCAAAGTGGAGCTCGTGGTTTGGGTGAATATAGAGGCTCGGCCGTAACAAAGCTAAGATGTGACATGTCCAGCTAAGATCCAGGTTTGACAGATTTCATCTCTGACCCAAACATTCCATTAATTGAATATCCTTTGACTACCTATTAACACTACACTTCTACACCATCATCTAACCATGGAGGCCATTGACCTTGTTGAAAATGAATCCAAGATGCTGAACGGGGAGCTCTATCATGCATTCGTGCCAAACCTCACTGAGAAGCGGAATAGGTAAGAGACAAGCAGGGATACGTCACCCATCAGATACTCCATGAAACAAAGTCACTTCTCCGACTGCAGCTGATAATCGATCTCCTACAAGATGTCATTGGGCTTGCAAAAGATTCAACAGTGCCGGTGACGCCCCAAGAAGAAAGCTGGTGGAGATGTGGAAAGAGTAAGCATTCATCTCTAGCTGAACGGCAGTGCAAAACCTAACAGTACCAGTATCATCGATGATAAGACTCCTCTTCCTCCAGTGGGAGCTACAGATGAAGAAGAATCACATATCCTAAGAGATGAACCATATATTGATGGCCCAATCAACGTAGACTATGGAATTAATCTGAGGTAAGTCTCAAACTGTAAAACCACATTTCGAGAAAGTGCTAATCCTCCACAGGATTGGTAAAGGAGTTTACATCAACTTCAACTGTGTATTCCTTGATACCTGCTTGATCACGATAGGAGCTCGTACTCTAATTGGGCCAGGCTGTTCATTCTATGCTGCCACGCATCCATTAGATCCTTTCCTTCGCAATGGTATTAATGGCCCGGAGCTTGGGGCACCCATAACAATTGGAGAAGACTGTGTACGTATTTCTGATAATGTTTGACGCGATATCGATGACATTTATCAACTCAATCCTTGTCTGCTCTTGATAGGTATCATCGATGCTAACACTTTCCCAGTGGTTTGGAGGCAATGTTACGGTTTGCCCTGGAGTAACCATCGGTCGAGGTTGTACCATGGGTGCTGGGAGTGTTGTGACGAAAGATGTTCCCGATTTCCATGTCGTGGCTGGTAATCCAGCGAAAATCATCAAAAAGATTGAGCCGAAAGAACCGGATCCAAATCTCAAGTCCTGATTGCTCAGAGATGAATAAAGCTCTAGCTCGTTTTTACTTTCATCTCCCGAAAGATGTATGCATCATCAAAAGATTTGGTGCCTCATAGACCACCCTGTATTGAGAAAGAAGATATAATCAAGACTAAAACATTGATCAATGCCCATATGAACGGAATCCATGTTGACATCTGAAAATATCCTGCGTTGTAAATGGCACCGAGTCTAGGAGTGACAAAATTAGCAAAAAAAAGGAAGCTCCTACATGAATTGCTATACAATACCCACATCAATCCAACCAAACTTCCCGCCACTAAGGCTTCAATTCCACCTATTAAAGCGTACACCAGTGGTATAATCCAAGCATATTGCCAGGCATTCTTCCCCTTTCCCAACTGCATTGCAACGGCACAAGCGGCTACGGCAATGTGCGTGATCCCGTACACAATGAGTGTCCATAGCAAAGTGAATCGCCAAATGTCATGAGTATAGTATAGGTAGTTCGGGACTCCAGGTTTGGCATGGAGAGGCCAATAGAGTGATGGAAATGGCGGCGTGGAATAGTCAAGAGGTGCCGGATTATCGATCCGAGTGCTGCAAGCTTCAATTAGCATAGTTATTCTTATGGGCATCCTAATGCGACTCACTTCAAGGGCATCATTTATTGAGGCGAAAAGCCCATCATAATGGAAGGGGATGTACGGAAGTTGTAGTCGTTGAACACGATGCGACAGTGCAGTGTAACTCTAGAAATAATACTTCACATTTAGCCTTGTGAACCCTTCAGTGCGCAACACACAAGGCTGAATTGAAATACCTCGGCTGTCAAGCTCCATTCCATCATTAACACATCAACCATCACATATCACCCTTGATATTTGAATATTATATATCAATACGAGCATCGCAATGATTTGAAGTCCTGCCAACATAATTATAGTAGTTCAATATGCCGACAGATAGACTTCTTACGACCGTGTTACGCGCATACCAAGGCGTGCCTGACCCAGCCCAAACAGACAGAATCCTTGGGACAACTACCTCTCTACTTACCACTCTTACGAATCCTTTGAACATAAGTCTTCTAACGTCACATCTTCTTACCGCGCCTGCTATATGGAACAATCCTGATGGTCTACGAATATGCCTCCGAATCATTAGTGTCTTCAATACTGCTGCCATTACAGTGCACAAAAACGAAGTAGAAAGTCACAACGAGCATCCACCGTACGATGCATACCAACCTCGGAAAGGAGGCGGGATTGGTTCTGATGATTGGGCTCGAGCTGTGATCAAAGGTGCGGATGATAGGTCACCAAGATGGCAGCATCTTCTCGTGATCGCTGGCGTGTTGCTAGGCATGGAAAATGGAGGGAGGCATGGGCTCTCTAGCGGACTCAGGAGTACACTCGAGCGAGCATTAGTTACGGCGGCCAACTTAGCACTGGAGAATCCAATGAAAGATGGAATTCTAGCAGCAGAATCTATCGTATTAGCTCTCAATCACGCATTCCCCCTGTTATCAGACGGAGTGCGTGCGGGTCTGAATTATGACACTTTAGTCATGATAATGGTACGGTCGGTGACTGCATTGGAGGGCTACCAGGACGGTATTTTCTTACAACATATTGATGCGGATCTCAAACAAGTACCGGGAGATAAATTCGATTGGTCACCCAAATCCTCCTCTTTTCTACAACTACAAAAGCAGGCATCAAGCCCAATACTGTCGTCTATGGGGCCACTTGCGAGACTCATCGCACACGCAATCGAAAATATGAGCAACTCTCTGCTCGCAATAGAAATTCGAGAGCATCTTCTTTCGTTCTCGGGTAGACTTCTGGAAGGCTGGAAGAGGAACAAGTTATCGGAAATCGATCTATCTGAGGAGGAGGCCTTTCTAACTGCTGAAACTCTCCAAATAACTGCACCAGTCTTATGGCAGGTATTGAAGAGTGCCATGTTTGCTACCGTTGTCATTCTACAAGGTCTTATGACGAGAACTGTGCTTGACCCTATCCTGTCGACAAGACGCCTTGCCCCAATAGGGGCTTCGGAAACTCTTATAATTCTTGGCAACATTCACTTTATTTCGTCTCGGCTTGGCTCGAATTCTTTTTCTGCATACGTGTTCGTCAATTTGTCTTCTATTGACATCCTGTCTAATTATCCTCTCGAATCAAGAGAGCTTCTTAAAGCCATATACCCCACGCAAGCTGGCGAAATTCCAAACAGCCCTTTGCAGCGCAATCATGATCTATTTTATCTTAATACTTGCGAGCACTTAACAGATATCCTCAGTCCGCCTGACAACGAAAGTTTAATCATTAGTGTGGCAGCCCCTTACCTCAATCCAACAGCTCACCCAGGTTTCTTGGAGATCTTTGAGGCTGCTCACAGTGCTGTTCTTGCAGCACTCTCAGCTCCTCAGAACACAAAATTAACCGCCAGATTCATCCCAACTTACGTTGATGCTCTCTTTAATTCCTTCCCGAACAACCTGTCGCCCAGACAATTTCGCTACGCCTTTAAGTCTTTAATACATATTACTACCCCGCCCACACCACTATCGACCGCCGAGCCAATGTTAGCTGAGACTCTGTTAGAAATGCTCCATCACCGTGCAACTCACGCCCCTACATCACCACTACCAAAATCTGTATATATGAGAGATATCGCCAGCCAGCAAGATAGTCAGACGCCTCTCTCTGAACAAGCATACCTCATGCTCACACTACTTGATGCATTACCCAATCTTCCCCACGATATTCTACAAGCATGGCTACCAATATCGGCTGACCTTTTGAATTCCATCGAGGATAATTACATGAGAGAACGATGCAAAGCAAGATTCTGGGAAGTCTTGGAGAGTGGAGAGATGGACGTTGAGAGGAGCGCCTTATGTGTCGGATGGTGGAGTACGTGGGGTGGTAGAGACCAGATACTATTTGGGAGGGAAACTCAAGATGTTGGGCCATACATGAGTGGAGGTTTAGGAGAAATTAGAAGTAGATTGTAATAACTTTAGATAGGGGAGTCAAAAAGCTGATGATCTGATGAAGATATATGAGGTGATAGGTATATTTAATGGAATGGTAGCAAGGGGCGAAATTGAATGATAATAATTATAGGATGTAAGAGAATAAAACGGATCAATCCACAGCTCCCTTCCCTCTGGATTCTATTTTGTTGGTCTTATCAGTGTTTAAAATTGCTTCTCGCTATCAGACACCAATACGTCCGACTTCATTTTAGATATATGGCTATTAGTGCTCATACTACGTCCAATCTTGATGCCAATGAAATGAAGGGGCTTAGCCGAGCACCCCTAAGTACACTCATTAGAACGTGTTATGTTCTCAAATACTTGTTACTTATCTAAAAAGGTAGTGCCTATCAACATCTCCAAAATTCCTCTTCCAAAAAATCCCAATACATTATTAGGTTCTACAAAATCGTGCCATTTCATAAATCTACTTCTGATCAAGTATCTTATAGATTCACATCACATGTGAATTCCATGCTCAAAGAACCCCGAAAAAATCGATGACGTAGAATCTATGCATGCAATATCTTCTTCATGCATAGTAGATCAATCCCTTACATAAAACATATGAATGGATGTGATTACGCATGCAGAACAAGGGTGGTGATGCAATCTTTTGGGTAATGTATCACGTCAAAATGCAGGCCTTTGTGCGATGAAAACAATTTTCCAAAAATAAGCCCCAGAAGCTTTGATAGGGGAAAAAGAATCTTTGTCGAGAGATAGTATAGGTGTCAAGTAAAATACAAGTGCTGTTTATGTGTGCAATTGGAAATGAAGATGCGTAAAAAGTAAATAGTCATTAATTCGTATCTGCTAAAATCAAACCAGCAAACTATCATACAAGATAATATATCAATTTATCCTTCCCCTTGTGACACATCGAAATTAGTAATTATCACTTCCAGCAGCGGCACGCTTAGCCTCGCCCTTCTGGACCAAATTCTCCTTATGAAGTACATGCCCAGCTTTTTCCATGATCTTGCCCACGGTAGAATCACCACTCTTTCCAGTATTGGAGCTCGAGGTGTTGTCATAGTCGCGCGAGCCAGTATTGTCAGAAGAACCGTAGGTGTTACCGGAACGGGTCTTGTTGGAATCATAGGAGTCGGTGTTTCCACCAATGCCGCTGGATGTGTTTTCACCGTATCCGGTGCGAGAGGAATCAAGAGTAGAGGAAGGGTTGTCGCCATATCCGGAAGAGGTGTTGTCTTCATAGCCTGATTTTGAAGTGCTATCTCCGTAACCAGTAGAGGACTTATCACCAAATCCAGAAGAGGTGTTGTCTCCGTAGCCTGACCTTGAACTATCCAAACCAGTTGAATCGTCTCCTCCATATCCAGAACGAGAAGTAGAATTGTTGCCAAGGCCTGAGGAGGTGTTGTCTCCATAGCCGGAAGAAGCTCCACCAATTCCCGAATTACCAAGACCAGATGAGGTGTTGTCATCGTAGCCAGAGTGGGAGGTCGAAGTATTTCCAAAGCCAGAAGAGGTGTTGTCGCCTAATCCTGAAGTTCGCTCACTTCTGCCAGTTCCGAAGTTGTTAGTATCATCGCCGAGATCTCCTCCATACTTGGAGTTGCTCGAGCCAAACTCGTTGTCTCTCAATCCTCCCTATTTAATATTAGCTACAGTCCAGTCAGGTGATATGAATATAACTAACAGAGTTTCCGGTGTTGAAGCCACGGCTTTCTTGAGTAGAAGATCCTCCATATGCTCCAGAATCCTGATCGTCAAATGTCCCTGTGCCTCCAATGCCCTGGGCGCTAGTGGTATTGTCACGGCTCTCATTCCCAAAACCACCTGAGGTGTTTGCGAAGGAATCATCGGCGCTAGAAGGAGCACCACGGCGACCAGTGGTGTCGTAGCTATCGTCGTTGTTATATGTAGACATGTTCAAATTGTTTATATTTTTGTTGCAAGATTGTTATGTAGAAGCTGGTTGTGGGATTGAGTGTTTGTTTGATACGAACAGATAAATATGGAGGATATTAGAAGGCTACTTATAACATTTCATCGATGAGGCAATATGTCATAAGATGATCTAATTGAAGGGTAGTACCGGTATTGAAGGATATCTACTGGGGTATCTTCAAAGAAAGACCCTGTGGGAGCTTGGAAGAGTTGGCATACATGACAGACGTCAAGTAGAATGGTAAAACAAGGACAGATCGTTCCAATAGCCGCGTGCTTTCAGACGAATGCAGCAATGACAGTACCAAGAAAACAAGATCGGTAGTTTTGAGAAACCGTTTTTACTCTAGTAGACCATATCGCGATCTGACTTCACCCATGTCGGAACGAAAGAATAATCGGAGAATGCATCATCATTTTCGAACGGGATCAAAACAGGTTACGTCTGTGGCGGTGCTTGCAATAAAAGAGAAGAACTTGGTCTGACCAATAGAATAACTTAAAAGAACAACATGTGTGGAATGCGAATATAAAAATGCGGGGTAAATCCCACTTAAACAGCCACATATCTCCAACATGTCACTTAAAAACAAGCTTTTCTGCTCGCTGCATCCGCAACTAGTGGCATGTTACCGCATCCATGAATTTGTGTGAAAAGACCCAATAGTTGAAAGAATCTTGTCAGTTGTGTTTTGAGTGTTAATCAGAGGAGAGGCTGATCAAGATCAAATTTCGTCCATGTACTGGCAATACTACTAGAACATTCGACCGTACTCCATGCAACCATGACGCCAAACCCCTTCGCCCTCTATAGTACATACCCGAGTCTCGTCCGGAAGAATCGATTACCAAATTGCACTCCTACATTGTGATGCACCATGACACAATCATCTCACGTATTTGCTACAACACGTTAGTCTCATTCGACCGATAGCTATGATTACCACTAGGTCGAGACCCAAACATCCAAACATACCTCATAAACTTCTTGTGGAAATCGGAACGTAGCAAGTCCTAAAATTTGGGTCAGTATCCGGTGATGATACTTTCATGATTAGTGCAACATACATTGACGAATTCTTTTTTGCCTTTATCTTCGGTTCCACGAGCTTGATTTTTGAAAATAACATCGTCGTCCCATCTAATAATTTTGAGTTAGTAAATACAGCATGCGAAACTAATTCACACCTAACATACCGCCTTTTAACATTGAAGTCTGATTTGGCATTTAGCAATGGGTTGCCAAGAGCGATATCATGCTCTCGCTCCGCTTCTTCAGCCGCTAGTCTTTCTCGTTCCTATCAGAACATCAAAATTAGTGGTATATTTGACAGTTTTGAAAAGCTTAATCCGACCTCTTGTTCTCGTTTCTCGGCACGCTCGCGCTTAATCTTTTCAAGCTCTCGTTGAAGCTCCGCAGTCTCGTCTTCGTCGTCATCACTAGCACCATGTAAGCCTTTTTCCAAGAGAGTGTGTAGATATTCGGCGAACCTGTCATCATCACTACTATCACTCTCTCCAGCATCGTCCGAGTCGGCGTCTATATCTCGAGTTTCTTCTAGAATGCGCCGCCTCTTTGCTTCTGAGTCTTCATCATCCTCCGCGGAACCATTTTCGAGTTGTCTTTTGGCTGTGCTTGTAGACGACTGTACATCTTCGATCGCAGCGCTTGATGCTCCATTCTTTTTGGCGAAATGCGCTGCTTCTGCTTGTAATAATTCTGCTCGAAGGTCTCTGGCTTCGGCTGCTGCATCGCCTCCTTGTCCTGGCTTTCTACAACTCAATTAACCTCGAGTTCCCCAAACAAACATGCCAAGGTTTCGTACCGGAATTTAAGTTGTGTGTGAGCTGGGAGCAATCTTTGATGATAAGCCGGGCCTCGTTGTGCTTCTTTTCCCACTGCCTATTTTCCATAAGAAACATTCTCCACAATCCGCAATGCAATTTCACTTACTGGGTCGAAGGTTGGTCTATGTGCTGGAAGATCCGTTAGTAATTCCCAATTAAAAATTCCTAATTGTTTAAGATGACTTACCGGTAGTCATATTGTTTGCTGTGTAAAATGTAAATCGATGTTTGATAAAGATAAGGTGAAGGCCAGACGCGATAGACTACCTACAATTGAAGATGCTAAATAAGGCTGCGCTAGTCTAATCGAAGCTCACCGCCTTGGAGTTTCTGGCAAAAAGAAATCTTGGGGAAGAATAAGGTAGCCCGCGCAACCATTCAGCGTGTATTTTCACGTCAATAAGTAATCCGAGATGCCTCGAGAAGTTGAACCTTCTATCAATGAAAAGCAGTTCTTTTTGAAGGCTCTCAAAGAAAACTTAAGAATTGATGGAAGAAGTTTTGATCAATTTCGAGCTCTAGAGTTAGAGTTTGGAGATGAATATGGTGTTGCAGATGTGAGGTTAGGAAAGACAAGGTAAGAGATGCGATTTCAGGAGATGCGCACCCAAAGCACCTTTCAGATATTTGCTTTGAAAGAGATATTTTCAAGGGTCATTAGTAAGACTGATAATTCTCTAGGGTCCTCGTCAATGTTACAGCTGAAGTAACAAGCCCATTCCCGGACCGTCTCTTTGATGGCATCTTCACCATCACGACCGAACTTTCACCTATGGCCTCACCCGCTTTCGAAACCAACCGTCCAACCGAACAAGAAGTGTTGCTCTCTCGCCTTCTCGAGAAGACCTTGCGACGTTCTGCAGCTCTTGATACCGAATCTCTTTGTCTCATCGCCGGTCAGAAATGCTGGTCAGTCCGCGCAGATGTTCACATTCTGTCACACGACGGAAATCTTATTGATGCGTCCTGTATTGCTATAATAGCTGCATTACAACACTTTAGAAAACCAGATACAAGCACGGAAGGAGAAACGGTGACCGTCTACACTTTAGCAGAGCGAGAACCTGTGCCTTTGAGTCTTTTACATTTCCCACTCTGTGTGACATTTTCATTTTATGGGAAGGGCCAAGAGCAGACTAGATTGGTTGACACGACGTTAATGGAGGAACAGTTAAGAGAGGGTAGTTGCACGATCAGTATGAATCGTCACGGAGAAGTTTGTCAAATTGCTAAGCTTGGTGGTATAGCAGTCGATGCCGTGGAATTGTTACAATGTACAAATATTGCACTAGAGAAGGTCAAGGACATATCTGCATATATCACAAAGAGGTTGCAAGAAGATTCGAGGAAAAGGGATAAGGGGGGACTCATGGCTGAGCTTAGAGCAGATAATTCAAGATGATGAAGATAAAGATTATGTCTAATATGTACCGCAGACTCTATGATGATCTTTTCTTCGAATCAATCTCCCAAACAGGCCTGTAAAATCGAAATTGACCCCAGATGGTAATGCTCTATGAATTACACCAGGGTATTGAATATTCAAACTCCCAAAATCAAATCATTACGCCACCCAGTTGATGCATATTCCTATTCCCGACGCTAAAACGCAATACAACAGTAAAATCAATTATGCCCATCTCTTTCTTCCAATTCCCGCATGTACTTAACAAATGTCTTCTTGTGAGTCTGTAAATGGTCAGGTCTCTTGCACGGTAAGTGTGTGGAGGTTGGATAAATTACCAGTCCGGCATAACGGCCGTCTTTCAGTACACAAACATATCTCAAGCCGAGTTTCACGAAACATTCGTAGACCAAATCCATCGGGGAACGAATATCTAAAGCTACCGGTGCCTGTTTTGATTATCTGTTAGTAGTGGATTTGAGGATGAACAGGAATTAAATTTTACTCACAGGATCAATGTAAGGCGTGAAGTCGGTAGGATCAACACGCTCTTCTTCTTCAGAGTCATCATAGTTGCTGATGGTCGCCATTAGGCACAAAGTACCCGGTTCGTTATCGAGATTATCGAGAGCAAATTCTAAATCGGGAGCGGGTATCAGACCGACAAGAACATCGTCTCTGATGATTGGCAATCCACCATCAACCTCACCAGCCTGATGCAAAAGCTCTAACTTCTGGCGCAGACTACTAGCGGGTATCATGGGGGAGACGGAGATGTCAATAACCCTTTCTCTTCGAACACGAGGTACAATATCTGCAAGATCGGAGGTAAATATCGGCTTGTGCTTGTTATTGAGAAATGGGTAAGCGTTGAGGTTGGTCAATAAATCCTAGAAAGGTCAGTCTCTTCTCCACACACTTATCATTAAATGGTCTTACGTATATGCTCAGAGGTTCCATGAAATCTGCTGTCCATTTTGAAACCAAAACAGCGAGGGAAAAGGGTAAAACATAATCGAGACTGCCCGTCAATTCAAATAGAATGACCGCCAAGGTCACAGATAATCTGGTTACCCCACACATTGTAGAACCGGCAGCAATGAGAGCATAAACACCGGGAGTGATACAGGATGTTCCGCTCTCATGAGCAGCGCAACTTTCAAATATGGAAGCTTGGGGAAATGTTAATACAAGCCATTGCACCAAATGACCGACGATTCTGCCGAGCAGCCCGCCTACAACCATAGATGGTACATATATACCCGCAGGAACTTTCTGTAACATTGTGTTAGTGAATGAGTTGAAGTTAAGGTGCAACAGTAAGCGTTGTCCCACCCGAAATGACATAAACTTACAATGCCAAATGTAATAATCGTCAAGAGCCCTTTAATGAAAAATGCAATAGTCAGCTGTCCAATTATGGGAAAGATTTCATCAACGCTATTGGGACAAAGACCCATGCTATCTGACTTATCAGTATCGCAAGGGCTAGCCAAATTGAACAACAATTTAGCTACTGGGATCTTGGTATACGGGTTCCAATAGGAGACGAGGCCTGTGAGCAGAGCAACCAGCATGACCTCAAAAAGAGGCCACTTTTTTATAATCTCAATCTTTCTGAAGGACTGTGCCCAGGACCTAGATGCCTTGATGAATGTTGCACCAGTTATGCCACCGAGTACACCGACCATGATGAAAGCGGCGAGTTCAAAAAAGGTCCAATCCGTTAAGTAGCGAACTTCGAACATGACAATCTTGTTGGTGCCATAAGGATTGAGAAATTTCAACGTCAGTGCAGCTGTGATACAGCAGAAGAAGGTTCGAAATAGTGTTTTAGCTGGGAAAAAATACGCCACTTCTTCCAAAGAAAAAAGAACACCGCCAATGGGGGCACCAAAAGCTACCGCAACACCTGCAGCCGCGGCTGCGGACAATACTTCTCTGCGTTTTCCGTCATTATCATCGTATTTGGAGAATAAGCGACATGCAATGTTGCCCACACAAGTCGCAATGTGTACAAAAGGGCCCTCCTTTCCCAAGCTAAGCCCGGATGCTACACTCAATATCAGAGCGAGTGTTTTGACGAGTAGAGTCTTGAAGCCAAGAAATCCATGCAAAACAAAACCGCTAAGGATTACGCGAACTTCAGCCACCCCACTGCCGGCAGCCGAGTAGTAGATCATCGGAGCATTCGTCTCAGATCCCAACGTGTTCTTCGGGCTGGTATTGCCATCGACTGGCGCTTGGGAATCATGTCGACTAAAGGCACCAAGGTTCTCATCCAACGTAGATAGTTGATATGTTGATGGTACAACCGTTTTGGTAGTCAAAGTCAAAAGACATGCTGCTGTTGCAAATGCGACTACAAGTAAAACGTAAATGAAGAACTCCGTTAAGTCCTCACTGAAAAATGGTATTTCGACATAATTCGACCAAGATTTCCAAGCATCACATTTGTCTCCATTGGGGCAGCATCTCTATTAATAGTCAGTTTACTTGCTCCTCCGTGATTCAAAGCAGAAACACATGGCGTCAGACAATGTCGCCGAATCTGACTTGCAAGCTGTGGTGGGCAAGTTCAAAAGTCATGTTGGAAAATGAACAGAGACGACGAAAATTGCACAAACCTTTTCACTGATGAAAAATCCATCATGACAATAACCATCTTTCCAATCATAGATAGGAGTCTCCGAGATATCAACAGTATATGCTATCGTAGCTGTCACGAATCCAACTAGGGCACTCAGTATCCAACCTTGTGTGCCATCAAAAAACGCCTTGATTCGACCTCGAAAATCTTTCCTACTTCGAAGCCCCTTCACTCGGTATGCATCTGCAATGCTGTCATGGACCCAATCTGTTGATGTAAACTGATCATACCAAACTCTGTCGTCTGTGGTCAACATGTTTTTGGATTCTCGCATCTGGTCCTTAGGTCCATGTCTTTCTGAAGTTAATGCGGTAACTAAACGCTGACCCCAAGATCCGGCACGGCTATGATGCCGACTACCTCTTAAACTACCTGCAAATGGTATATGATTAGCCGCGTACTCAGTACTATAGGAGAAAGCTGAAGCTTGATTAATAATGGTAAAATTGAAGACTTACCAGAGTAACTATGATGACTTGGTAGATATGGGCGGTTGATCTCCGCGGCGCCACCGAGACGTATACGAGAACGCCCTGCACTTTGGAGGAGAGGAGTTCGCTCGTCGGAAAGATTACTCGCTGATCTTTGGAGAGTTCTCGTGGCTGTGGGCGAGGGTGGAGCTGACGAGTCCCTCGATTCCGGTGGAACATTCGACGACATTGTAAAATCGACGCCAATGTGGCTCTTGCTAGAAGGTCTCATATCGGGAATGTCTCGGTGTGTCACCTAACACATCGCAGGAAGACAGACGTTCTGGAATGACGACACGGTACACAACGGCAGGAAACTGAAAGCTCGCACGCAGAAGCGGGAGATGCGAAACACCAAAGTGAAATGAGGGCAAGAGGAAATGATAAATGATAAACGAGAAGCTGAAGATGTACCAAAATTCGCCTCTCAATATTACCACCCACACCACTGTTTGACGAAGACTAGAATTTTCCTGGTGAATCAAATAGGAAGTTGGAGTGTTGGTGTTGGGAGTGGCTATGACTTTTGAGATTGGGAATGGGAGCAGTTGCGGAATCAAGACGCATCAAATGAAATGTGGAGGAGAAGCAAGGGTCTTCGAGGCTAGTTGAACCCTGGAAGTATTATCTTGGAGTTTGGAATTGATATCAATATTGAGTGGTCGGACGTTCCTGCTGCAGTCTGCTTTTGATGTAGCAATGTCGTAATGTTCAATAGTCAAATCGGTGTAGGTGCGATGATGTGCAAGAATGGAAACTCGTGGGCCGAATCTCTGGCGGGACGCATCGAATGCCAGCAAACATGAAGAGAACAGATCAAAGACACATCCTCATCGTTAATTGCGGAACCAAGAAGCAGAAGCAGAAGTGGGAGTTGGAGTTTGGAGTTGGAATAATTATGGGAAATGATACGGTTAATGCGCTTAAGATAGCTTTTGCAGTGCAGGATAGCCTCGATAAGGCTCGATAAGCTTCATGAAAACGAGAAGGTGCGGTGCTACCTGGCAATCGTTGCGCACTTAGGTAATATGATTTTCTTGGAAGGCGCCCTAGGAGTCACAAGCGCTGTGAAACATACGAGTGCATTTCATTCCTTATGATCTCCAATTTGCATTCCGCGCGCCATAAAGCAAGTTGATGAGAGCCTCTCTGAGGGACCTGGCCAATGAGCACGACGAGCGATAAAACACGCAATAGTGAAATGACTCATGGACGGCCGACGCTTGCGAGCGGAGGGGTCGCAGAGAGCAGATGGCAGCAGCATCAGCATCGGCATCGAAAGGACGTGGAACGCATGACATCGGAAAGGTAGAGGATGTTCGATTGGGTGTGCATCCAATCCCGTCCACACCGAGACACCCAATAGTCGAGAGCTAGCTGAGGTGCCTGCCGGGTTGTCGGTGTGACTTTGTAGAAAATCCATACTCCATAGATTCGATCGATGAGAAAGCTAATCTGCGGGGAGGAAATGCGCAGGGTAACATGGTAGCTGAGTTTACAAAGTGGGCAATTCAACTCCCGCAAATGTCGCGTCAAAATCCATGAGCCCATCATCCATCCCATCCCCATCCCATCCCCATCCCCTCATACCCACAAGTTTCAAGAGCACGACGAAATACGACCTGCCCGGTACCTCAACTCCACAAAATATCCGGAATTGTCCACTTCGTGCGTCGCACATCACGTCAATCGAGGATAGAATACGGATCTGTCAAGGTGCATTTGGGCATTCCAATCTCCATTGGAGTTTGTTGCCATTCCTACGTACAACCGACTGAATCCTGGACACTCCTTTTCTCAAGATTGTTTCGTGAGCTGCATATCGCTTCTCGTTTTCTTCCCCAGCTTCCTATTGCTGCGCTGCTGTACTGTACTGCTGCACTGCTGCACTACTGCATTCCTGCATTCCCGCTATTGCATGTTAGAACGAGCCGAGGCGGCTACGATTAAATAGGAGTGGAAAAACAAAATCCCTCACTTAAACATTAGTTAACTTCTGCCGTACCACATTTGACATGTCTTTCAAAGGGTATCCCCAGTTTATTCTATTGGGCGATTCCATTGTGCAATTCTCGAGTCATCTGCGGGATGGCTTTTCCTTTACTGCGGGTCTTGAAGAACGTGAGTTCGCTGCTCCAAAGAAGAACCATCCGGTCACTAATCAGTTCATATTTAGATTGCTCTAGGCGGCTCCAGATAATAAACCATGGGTTGAGCGGGTATAATACCGATAATGCTCTTGAGATCCATCAGCATCTCGTCCCAAATCCAACCGCTGCAAAGGTTCCCTACCTGGTACGTCAAAACTACCATATAGGACTCGTTCCTGGATAGAACCCCCCCCCCCGAAGCCTTGCCTTTATTGGTGCAAGGCTGTCCTTGGGTTACTTCTCTATATGCTAATAGAATGTGCTGCAAGCTCATCCTGTTCGGTGCGAATGATGCTTGCCTGCCGGATGGTCCTACGGGTCAACATGTTCCATTGGAAATTTACAAGAAAAACATTGAAAGCCTTCTCAAGAATTGGAGTTCCATAGCACAATGCCCCACGATTTTACTGGTTACACCACCCCCTATCAATGAGGTTCAGCTTGAGGAACAAGACCTCCAGAAGGGGTATTCTTCCCTCACACGATCACAGGATAATACAGCCAAATATGCAGCTGCAGTTAGAGAAATCGCCGATGAATGGAAAGATCGAAATGTAGTATTAGTCGATCTATGGAAGGCTATTTTGGTTAAAGCGGTGCAGATGAGTCCAGATAATACCGACAACCTTGAAACAATTGGCACCAAACGTGCTGGGGATGATACAGCTATGAGGGCACTCCTCACTGATGGTCTTCATCTTTCGAGTGAAGGATACAGAGTATTCTTGAACGAAGTCATACCATTGGTTGGAAAAGAGTGGAAAGAAGAGCCCTTGGATAGCCCCAGCTGGGTATTTCCACACGTAAGTATAGCGTTTGTGTTTCCTTTCGACAACCCCTAAATGTATTTTCTAGGTGGTGTTTTCTTATCCCCTCAAGATACAGTGTTGACGACGCTAATAATATGATAACAGTGGACAGTAGCTCCTAAATTTAGTCGTTAAACGGAATGCATGATGCATAGAATGGTGTAGGTGGTCTTTTCTTTGGTAGAATATACATTCAAGGAAGACTGCTAGATTATTGGGATCAAGTAGAGACATCTCACCTCCTTAAATATTGATCTATGGAGGGATGATTACCTTCACGGGAGAGTATTTGAGAATCAAAACGTAGTTTACATTGCACAAGCAATACTTTTTTGTATAGCATGTTTTAGACTGTCAGGGCACTTAACGCCGAAAATGCATGAACACCACTTAAGGTTAGTTGCCCTTGTAATTTTATAGGGTTACCGCAACCAAATTAAAGGGCCCTGCCAGCTACACTGCCGCCGGAGCAAACAATGACATCCTCTCCTCCAAACCCAACCAAATGCCACTCAACAGCTTGTTATTGATTGATAATTCGACTTTCTAATATACAACATACAATATACCAACTTTATACTAATCAGCCTCTACACTACCTACTCCTCTCCTGAACATCTTCAAAAGGCAAACTTGAATCAAATTTACTGCACACCTAGTATCTACTTACATCCTCACTGCGATTCCAATCTTCCTCAAAGGGCAAAACAACGACGCACAACAAACGACAAATTATCTGCGAAAAGGCAAACAAACAAACGTAATTGCTATAAAGCTCTTCGATCCCCTTCGGTTCAATCTATCCAACACCCTTGTGCGAATCGAATAATACCACCAGGGAGCATAGACTTGCATCGAAGCAGTCCACCATTACATTCCTCATTTGATACTTGCACGACTATCAAAGAATAGCTGAGCACAACAACATTCAAAGAACCTTCGTCCACCTTTCAGAGCCAATTCTGTTCCAATACAAAAACTGCGAGATTAGAAATTCATCGATCATAGAAGGCAGGGGAGTGTCTCAAATATCAGATCGTCGGCCGATGCCGTGGGGGAGGCTCACAGAGAGCCGTTGTGTACTTCGTTGGCATTAAGTACAAGATCCAAGAGCCGGGATTTCCTCCAAAGTTTCACAGTTGGCCAGGTGCTAAACATTTTGTGATATACCTCAACCCGATTGGAGCCTCTGCTATAAGACGATATATCACGAACGTCTACGGACAGTCATACGGTGTTGTTGCGGTGACCCTCCTTGGTCAATTTCATTTGATATTACTCCCATGCCATCAAGTGTAAGACTTGAAAATAAAACTTCCCTGGGGGTTACAAGGAAAGGATTGGAATGGATTCACAGTTCCTGGCTTCACGAGAAGAACTATATCATGTTCAAATGAACGTGAAGCATGTACAAGCCGTACAAATCAACCATTCCGATCGCCTTATGAGACTGGAGAAACGACAAGCGGATGATGCCGCTCTCAAATCTGTTTGGGGTACAAATTCGCCATTTCCTGGCATTTTGAGCGGTACTCCTCAACAAGGTATGTATTAGACTTGATCCTCACTAGTCTAGTTAAAACACTAACACATTGGGTTATAGGTCCTGTTCACAACTCTCCTACAGATGTTTTCGATGAATTCGATGACGAAGAAGAGCAAAATCTACTTGGGAGTCTTCATCTAGACAACGATGAGGAGCCAGTGCGTAGAGGTACTTCGAGAGCGAATAGTGTACGCTTCGACGTGAGCGCTCTTCAAGGGTCACATTGGGCGCAGGCATCAAGGGCGTCAGGAGAATTTGGTCCCGCTCGCCCGACTAGTGGGTTTGGTAGTCATCCTATGACTGAGCGCTCTTCATCACACAAGTCAGATGGGAGGCATAGCTCTGCTGGTCACTCTGTCCACTCCACCCATTCTGTTCCCTCTGGACGCACAAGTAGCCTAGGCTTGGATACCAATTTTATGATCGGCGATCCGGACGATGATTCACCCTTGGAAATACCAGATCCTCCTCCAGGTCTGTTTATCCTAGGTTCGGTACCTTCAATCATCAGATGCTGGCTTACGGTCAACTTTTCTCACAGTGCACTCTTATACGCCGACATTTGTACAGGTTCACAAAAATCTATCCTTGACTATTCGCTTGTAAAAGAGCTTGGCCTAACAAATCAAATGCAAAAGGATCCAACAAAGGGACGTTACGTTATCAGGCTACCTGTATATCTTCCAGAAGCAATTATAACGCAATCGTCCTCTAGAGTCAATAGTCCCGGCCCTCATTTACCAACTCTCACAGCAGATTTCGAGGTAGTTGGCATGAATCAACGGCCCTTTGCCGATCTCAAAAGATCAATACGTGTATTTATTGGCAGTGATACTCTACGTGCGCACAACGCAGATATACTCTTCTCGCAAAACCTCATGACTCTCTTCGGCGATGATCGTGATAAACTATCTGTGCCATTCGTACGACCAGAAGATGAACTTCTTTTCAAGAATTTGTGCATCGCAAATATCCCACCTGAAAGAATTGAACTCAAAGCAACAGCTCTTCCTTTTACGCCCAGTGAACAGCGACCCAGGATTGAACCTACGAACACAGGTGATATAGTTGATGGGTCACGTGTGAATCATGTCAAGCCCATAGACAAAGATGTCCAATCTCAAAGTGTTACAAACCCACAAACCAGCTCTACCGCCACCTCTTCATCATCCGTTCACAGTGTTCCTCCCATGTTAGAGCCTGACAATTTCATGAAGAGCAATGGCAGTACTTCAGACTCGGAAATTTTACACAAATCGGACCAAGGCGTGGCCGATACAAACAAAGTCGAGTCCACGAACGCGGCCGATACACTCAAACGCGAAACTCCTATGGGGACTTGGGGTTCATGGCGGCAAGGCAGTACACCACTGAATGCTGACCACAACAGTGATTCTACAAGTGGTTATCAAAGAGCAGTCCGCGGAGGTCGAAGTATGAAGGTGCTAAAACCATCGAAATCCATTTCTTCTTCATCAAATCTAGCTGCAAGTCGTTCATCTTCTGGTGCAAGAACAGGTGCATCTTACGAACCGGCGCCTTCAAGATCAATGGTTGATCTCAAACGCAAGGATCAACCCAACGGGACTGATAAGCCACAGCTTCGTTGGGAACCAAAGAGAGTAAGTTCAGAGGATCAGAAGAGTGCTAAAGTGATTACAACAATTCCACGATCCTCGAATCCAGTAGGCGGTGCTTCAGCTTTCGCGTGGATGAACTCCAGCAAGCCGAAGGTTTCTGTCGCCCCCACGGACTCCTGATCTGTAATTAAACAGGCACGTATTGCGAGCAAATGATGCGAAATAATTTCCATGTACTTGACTGCTTAGTGTTCAGATAATTAAAATTAAAAATTTGATACTATGTTTGCAATCCCTTGATATACCCTTTTCACATCTTACTAAGAAGAGTACTCATGGCATCCTTTGTGCTCGCTGAAGATTCTTTCACGAGAGTAGCAATTGCTTTGAACCTACGGAAAGAGGCATTAATAAAATCGAATAATCACATCACAGTCCGAAGAATAGGTTATATTACTTACTCGGGAATGCTGAAAGTGTTAGCTTGACTACCTGTATGATATGATAAGAAATAGAAAAGGGTACATACCTAGCATCACCCATAATCTCATATATGATCGACTCCGAGGTTGTCACAATAGCACCAGCAGCCCTCAGTCGATCAAGAGCTATAGGTATCTCTTGCGGATTACAGCTACTCACTCCGTCGGCTAATACATATACCTATGCACACTGTTAGCCCTTTTCTGCTGTGTTCATCAAGTACACTCACTTTGTGCCCATGGGCTAGCAAATCCAATGTCGTTTGTGTGACGCAGATGTGCGATTCAATGCCCACAATAATCACTTCAGCTGGAGTGGCAGAATGAAAATGACGAGAGATGGATGGAATCCACTAGGTTGGGATCATGAGTTAGTCGCCAGCGTCAACTCGTCACATCATGCAAGGACAATGTCGACGCAAAAGCTTTCATTTCATGGTCCATATATGATGATTGTAAGATTCACATACCATGCTAAAAGCCGTTTTGTCTGCATGCTCAACGGCATTGGGGATGTTAAGCTCAGCGCACGTTTCGCCTAGTCGTGCGCGATTCTGTGTGGTGGCATAGATGGGAATATGAAGGATATCACTTGCTTTGATCATCTTTTGAGTTGTCGCGATGCTGAGGTGGAAATAAGTGATAGGATCTATAGATTGGGGAAGTTGGATAAACGCACACTTTCTCATATTCCCATATCGCTTTGCGAAACTTTTCTTGGATGTCGCAGATACTTTTTGGAAAGGAGGGGTTAGTGGAGGGATTCAAAGGGAATGGGTACCAGCAGTGATCGGGGAATAGAGAACGAACAAGAGGGCAGGCCTGACTGAGTTGCGTAAGTATTGAGTAGCTGGAAGCAAGGGACGGAACTTACTCAAACGTTTTCCTACATGTTCTATCATTTTTGCAATGTGAAGTATGATACTTTCATTTGTTCACTTATTGGAGGTGCTGTGGCATTTCCTGGGGTAGGTGGAGTATGTAAGCCGAGGATGTGGAGCTAAGGGAACGGAGCGCTACTGCATGCCGATTGGCACTTCGTCCCGGATGAGGGGGCTTTTAGTGTGGCTCTGGGAATTTCAAGTGCACAGGGCATCAGATCTACGAGAACATCATGTGTGCAGGTACAACAGTCTTATATTATTTTTTATAGAATATATTACCATACAATGGTTTCAACCCTCGCCTTTTCAAGCCATCGCAAATCGCCCTGAGAGTTTGCCTTTTGTATAAAATATAGTTCGTCAATCAGTGCTGGAACGAATGTACCCGGACCTCTCACATCATCTCGTAGTGCTGCTATCTCAGCTGCGATCTCGTAGTGAAGCAATGCGGATAGCACAGCGAGAAGCTTGTCTCCACGACTGACTGCCAACATTGCTGAGATGACAGTACCCAGAACGCAACCACTTCCCGTGATTCTGCCCAAAATTTCATGCCCATTGGATATTGCAAGGGTACGTACTCCGTCACTCAAAATATCAACCACCCCGGTCATTAGCACTACATTGCGCTCCCTTAAGGCTAAATCACGCACGATTGTAGCTTTCTCCACGAGGCTCGATGTACTTGAGCCACTGTCGACGCCTCGTTGCTGGATAAGTGATCCGGATACAGTCTTGATTTCTCCCTCGTTTCCTTTAATGACGTCGAAGTACCCATTTGCTAGAAGTGATTTAACTGCTGACCGTCTCACAGCAGTAGCTCCACACCCCACTGGATCGAGCACAATTGGCCCCCCTTCGTTATTGTATGCTCTTAGAGCCTTTGAGTAATTTTGTATACCTTCGGGAGTGACCGTTCCCATGTTGACAACCAAGCCTCCTCCAAGTTTTGCAAGATCTGCCGCCTCCTCTCCATAATTTGCCATGATAGGACTGGCACCAATTGCCAGAGCGACATTAGCAGCAAAGTTTTGAACCACGAGATTTGTCATGTTATGGGATAGAGGCGTCTTCTTAGCAACATCTCCTACGATACTTGGAACCTGTAATAAAAGTTCGCGAAGGTCTTCTATTTTCTGATCATGCGGTAAATTTGCTAGAGCAAACGGAGCCGGGGTCCGTATAAGTTCTGCAAGCTCGCTGGCAGCCTTTTCGGCATCTTGTGCTGATATGATGGCACTGACGAGAGCCACCCCGTCGAGCTGCTTACCCTCTGATGCCGATTGATACAGGACACGCTGAAGATTCGAGGAATTGATGCCACCTATTGCTACGGTCCGCACTTGGCTTCCTGACTGTTGCAAAGAATGCAGAACTTCTTTCGTGCCGGCGGTTCCAATGATATCCTTGGTGTTGGTTTTCCTGTTTCGAAATTCATCAGAATCCTTTTCATTAATTTAAGCAAACAGGTTAGGTACGAAGATTAAACTGAGATTCTCTTCCCACAAAACAAGGCTACGTATTGTATGTTTGTGCTGGAATAAAGGTGCCACTTTATCTCATTATGGCTCTCGAATCTGAAACTTAACTTCGTATTGCCTTACTGTACTTACGTTGGTGTGGCAAACATTGTGCCAATTCCTAGATAATCCGCACCATCTTTAGATGCTGTCAAAGCTTCTTGGACATTGGCCACTGTTACACCGATAATTGCGTCCTTGCCCAACAGTGCTCTTGCCGTCTTCAGATCTGGATCAAAGTTAGAGACATGGAGGAAAGATGGCATCATCACTTTATTCGTGGCAGAGGATCTAACCCATATCATCCTGACCAATATGAACGCCCTCACACGCAACTGCAAGAGCAACGTCTATTCGATCATTGATCAGAAGTGGGACATTGTACTTTCGTGTGACAGCATGTAACTTCCTCGCAGTATCGACGAGGGCAGCTGTATCGCTGTATTTGTCTCGATATTGCACAATAGTGACACCACCACGGACTGCAGCATCTACCACATCAACTAGGTTTCTATCGCCAAGGATAGCAGGCGTAGAGTCTGTCACCAGGTAAAGAGAGTAATCAACATTTTTGGGGGCCATTTTGGGAGAACAGAGACAGGAACAAATAAACACAAAGTGAGGAGTACGGCGGATATCAATACCCAAGAAGGAAGGGAAAGCAGGAAGAAGGAAGGAGGGAGAATATCGGATGGCTGAAAACGGAGATGAATGCCGGGTATATGAAGCATATCAATGAATCATATGCTTAGACGCGGCACGTGTAGTTCTTCCTCGATACAATTTCTTTTACCCACGAAGTGTCTGGGTAACCTCAGGAACGAACCACGGGAGTTGACTGTGACAGTATCATTTCGTAAAAGTCTGCATACATCTTGCAGATATAAATGTTAATAAATAGAAACATAAATAAATGTCCATTATATTTACTCAATATAGTAAGTTTAACAAATAATATAATTCGCCATTGATTATTGACACGCACCTAGGCCGGACTGCTTTGCTGCAGCTGTATTCCTCCTTCCTAGCTCCATTTTTTTTTCTCTTGTTGACAAGGGCTTACCACCATTTCCACCATCAATATCCGAAACCTTTTAGCTGGAAATTCTTTCAAACTTTCTTTTCCCCCTCCACAACCTTCCTCTTTCTTTGCCTTCTGCCAAACAAACACAACACAACAAACAACAACTCCATCAACAATACAATAGCATTTGTATTGGAGATTCTTTCAATAGAAGAAATCCATTTAAAAAGAAAGGTCCACTCTTCTCCGGTCCCATCTATCCCAAATCGTCGGAAGCAAACAAATCCTATACCTCACAAATCATATTTGTCCGAGAACACGTTAAGCAAGCACCTTTGCTTTTCGCTCTTGTACTTGTCGGATATCCAACCTTCAGACGTCAAATCTCTCCAGCTTGCATATTCCACTATCGGAAAGAAACTCCATCTTTGCCAACAAGGACTTTCTTCCCTTAATTCTTCACCCAAAGCTATCAGCACGTACAGTGATACATTTGCGTTATATGTATCTCACACCCAACGCCAACGACCTCAGACATCAGCCGCCCCTCGAGCTGCAACCATTTCGCATACCGCGGAAACCTTGTAGTTCTTACTTCAGTAGCAACGGCTAAGTATTATCCTACGATTCGAATGTTCCCGTAACCACCAACCAAATTTTACCAACCTCAGCCGACTTTGCCATTTCAACGACTTCAACTCTTCTGCATGTTATATTTCAGATCATCGTATTATCTTAACAACACCTGCACGCTTTAACCTTGACGAAAATACACAATTCGACTCAACATTACCCATTAGCAATCATGGCTACCGTCAATATCCGCCGCGATGTCAAGGACAACTTTTACAGATACAAGATGGAGAAGATCCAATCCAAAATTGAAGGAAAAGGCAATGGTATCAAAACCGTCATCGTCAATCTCACCAGCATCGCCAATTCATTGGCCCGCCCAGGGGCATATGTCATCAAGTATTTCGGCTTCGAACTCGGGGCTCAAACCAATACCAACCCTGCCGATGATCGTTGGATCATCAATGGTGCTCATGAAGCAAGCAAATTGCAGGATTACTTGGATGGCTTCATCAACAAGTTTGTGCTCTGCAAAGAGTGCAAGAATCCTGAAACTGAAGTGATCTTCAAAGATGGGAACATCGTCTTGGATTGTAAGGCATGCGGCAAACGTTCGATGGTCGACCCTAGACTTAAGTTGAGTGGCTTTATCTTGAAGACGCAACCAAAGAAGGGCAAGAAAGACAAAGCAGAAAAGAAGGCAGCTCGTAAAGCTAAAGCAGACAAGGGCGAAGCCAAGGACAACGAAAATGCTAGTGGTAGCGAGAACGCATCCGAAAATGGATCCAATGACAACAATGGTAACGGCGACGTGGCACTCGATGCTCCAAGTGATGATGAGCTCGTTCGCCAAGCAGAAGAGCTTCAACAGTCTACTGAAGTTAAAGACGATGACTGGGCAGTAGACATGTCCCCAGAAGCTGTTAAGGCCCGTCAGCAACAGCTCCCTGATGATCTCAAGCAAAAGCTCGTCTTGGGTGGCGGTGGTGGGGACGAGGACGATGATGAAGAAGGTGGCGGAAACTCTACCTACGATCAGCTTGCAAACTGGATTGAAGAACAGACTGCGGAGAAAGGTGATGTCAGTAAGGTAGACGATCTTCAAATCTATCTTAAGGCGAAAGAGCTAGGAATCGAGGCGAAGCACCGCACTCTCGTTATTCTTGCTCTTACACTCTTCGATGACAACATTGTGAAGCAAATTCCAAAGCGAGCAGGCATGCTTAAGAATGTAAGCTTGCGTAAATTTATCTTGATTATTACATATGAATACTAATCTTGTTGCAGATGGTCACTTCTGAGAAACATGAAAAGTCTCTCCTCGGTGGAATTGAAAGATTTATTGGCCTCCGCGGTCAAAAGAACTCTGAATTCTACGACAAAACATCCAATATCCTCATGGTTCTCTATGATCAGGAACTCCTCAGCGAAGAAGTCATCACTAAGTGGGGTACTAAAGCCAGCAAGAAATACACCAATGACCTTGCTGTAAGCAAGAAAGTTCGCAAGTCAGCGGAGGGGTTCTTGAAATGGTTGGCAGAGGCTGAGAGCGATGACGAGGACTCCGAGTAACGGGGTAAAAGTACCTTGATCAAGTCCTTCCAGAGTGTCTTCTTTCATTTCTAAAGTCTTGTCTTACATAGTGTCATTGTTAGGCCTTTATGCTATCTCGAGTATCACGGGCTTAAATACATTCCATAAATCATTTGTCTTGGTTGGTTGTTGTTGTCTTGGGGATTGTCTAGCATCTCTCAAAGGTCCCACGCGGTGCTAATAAACAAATATATTCCACTCTTTTACCAATTATCCATGAGATCTATCTGTGAGAAAATACAAAACATTGTAGTCGTGATTATAAGCAACTTTTATGATATTCATTACATTACATTAAACTATGATGAAAGGTCTAGAGGATTGAAACATATAGCCGTCGAGCGAAGGTATTTGAATTTCACGACGCGAACCAGACTGCAATACTAACCAGACAGCATCAGAATTCACGGCTGACAACACATCGCGAACGTCCCTTCTATCCGGTATGATTCTTGCCAGAAGATCCAAAACATCATCAAATGCGTCATCATTCACCCCCGTGCATTCCACTATAGCCATCAAAAGCTTCACTAGACTCTCCCACATTTGTGCAGCCTGCGAGTATGTTCCACGACCACCGAATCCAGTCTTCTCTGCCAGCACATTAGCCCTGATCTGCCTGGCCAACGTAATCAAGCGGGGCCACTGCACAGCGATTCTCGTGTTAAGAAAATTCCCAGCACTTCTGCAAATAGCTGCAATAGAGTCTGCAGCTGCGATGGCAACATGTGATTCTTTATCGTATAATCGATCTATAACTACAGGCCATATATCATTAACAAGAGGTAAGAAGCTTTCCTCGTCGCTTTGTAGAGCAACAGAGGATATGCGTATCAATCCGAGCAATCGCGTACGTAATGTCGGGGATGGATTTGTAAGATAGTGCTGACAGAGTCGGATAATGCTCTGAACCATGGTGTAGGTTTTCGTAGCGGGAATCTTTTGTATCTCCACTGTTTCGATGTTGTTATCATCGTTGCTTTCACCAACCTGGCTGATGTCGTCCAATGATGCAGAAGCGCTTTTCCACGGCTCTCGTGGGAAATCACCAGGTCCGATATTCTCTTGCGTTTTGAGTCGTTCCTGCTGCTTCTCGATTGCCTGAACAATACTGTCAACTGTGATGGTACGGGTTCGACATTGAATGGCATCAACATGTGGTACGACAGGTAGTCGCAATTGACGAGATTGTGAGCCCGTCTCTACAATCTCTCCGAGCACGGCGAATAGACCTTCTACCAATCCCTGGTAGCCATGAAAATTGTCCAAAGCGGCAAATATAGAAGATACCACATCGTCGAGATATAAAAGCAGAGATGGTCCCGTCAATCGAATCATCATTATTAGCACTTGTGGAGCTTGGGGTGATATGTCAAATGTGTTCAATCTCAACGAAATTGCGTTCACCATATAATCAACGTTCTCCACGATAAGTTCTCGAGTGCTCGGATATCCGCAAGATTGTGCAAGTATGTTGAGACAGACAATTGCACGCCCTCTTAAATCACCACTAGTCGAACCTAGAAGCTGCGACACGGGGTACAGGATATCCACGAGCTCTGCTCGAAAGTCTTCCTTCAAATGCTTAGCCGAATTAGACACGATCTCCAGCGCGATTCCTTTCACTCGCCAATCCAGGTTGTGGTCTTCGCTAGACAACACTGATATCGAGTAAGAATACAGATCATGATTCGTGGCTTGATAGTCGTCAGAAGCAAGGAGCGTCGATTCGAAAAATTCATTCATTTCCTCGTTTTGAGAAGCAGCCAATTGTATCAATTGGGATGAGATCCAGTAGGCAGCCAGTAGACTTGGACCAGAGGCTTGCCGGACATACTCGAGCATTTCGCTGGCCATGTTCATGTGTGATTGCGATTCATTCAATGACCTCAGAAATGTTACCACAGCGGTTCTTGTAGACTTTTGACTTTCTTCCGGCATCAAAATGGGAGGGAAATCCCTTAAAATCATCTGTTCACTTGACAACATCATCAGAGCCTGACTATTAGGGTCTAATGAAACCTCTTGCATTTCCCGAGGGTGAGAAGAGGTCTCTATTACACTGGACAGGCTGTCTCGTAGCGATCTCGAGAGTGCTTCATCAAGTATGGAAGAGCCCAGATTCAATGTGCTCAATAGTTTGTATGACGCTGAAAGCTGGTGCAGTGCGGATACCTTGGCAGTCTCATCGTTCATTTGCATCACTCGTGGTAAACTGATTACCCAGTTATAACACGTTTTCTTGATTGACTCGCCGATGCTTGAATGTATAGTGGCCAAGTCTACAATAGAAGTCGTGCTAGCATCAAGAGGGTCTTCTACACCGACTAATGACAAACAGGTCTCCACCAGAATAGAAGTCGAATCAGCCAATGTATCATGGCATTCGTCCAGTAAAATGATGCAAAGTCGATTGAGTGAGACACGGACATTGTTAGATTTGTGTGTACGCAACTTCACGACATTTGCTAGAGAAAGCTTTATCTGAGAAGTGGTAGCAGCAAGCCAGGATTTCGTGAGCATGTCATTCTCGCGTTTGCTACCCACTTCCATCTCTGTGTTTCTACTTGTCCTGATAGTACGAGTCTTGACATCGCTCAATACTGTTGTTAAAACCAGTAATAAACTCTCTAATGCCATGACTATAGTTTTCTGTGACCTTCGAGATGCTGTAGTGGGGGTGAGGCACTTCGTGAGGGCTGAGACTGTGCCTGGGAGGAAACTGGCATGAGCCTGTACATCTTTGATGCAGGTCCATACAGCTTTCAATGCATTTAAGCCTTCTGACTGTATCTCCGCCGATGGGCCTTCCGTGATTGCATCGAGTATCGATGTAATGCAGTGTCCAACTGCCGGTATAGTACTCTCGTCAGTGATTGCGATGGATGCCTCTGGGACACGAGCCAAGTCTTCAAATAAAGCTGCAAGGGCAGCCAGAGCTTCAAGAACGAGTTCTTCTGGGGCTTTTATTGGAGCTTGCCCCGGTACTCCTCCGATCATCAATGTCAGCAGGATCAAAAGTTGTTTGGCAAGATCTATCGCAATATGGTTTCGCCATCCTTGCTCCAGTAGTAGCCTTAAGCATTTGAGAGTAAGCTCCGACAATTTGTCCGTGTACTTTTGTTTTGAACGCAGGATCTGTGATAATGGGAAGAAGACATCTAGTGACACACTGATGGTCAGTTATTCCGTAACCCTTTAACCAAAATGCCAGAAATTCCGAAAAAGAAAAAAACGTACAATCTGCCAGCTTCTCGTCGAAAGCTTCATTCTCACACGTTCGCCGCAATGCGCCGAGAAGGTTTTCCGTCGATGATATTAGAGAGTCGACGTCGCCGGCATTCTTCAATGCCAATTGACTCAGGTTAACGCAATATGGTTTAAGCTGTTCCACGGCGTCAATATTGCGACAAGCGAAGCAGCGACGATTGTTACCTCTTGAAATATTTCATTTCTTGTCTTAAGAACTCTTGAATCCATCTATTTCTAAAATGTTTAACAAGTTCATCATCTACAGACCAGAACATTTTTGGTAAGTTGGAGCGATTATCTGAGATACAAGGCTGTTTGTCAGCCTCTTGTGCGGGGCTACAGGTAAGTAAGCACGTGGCTCCTCTTGGTCACGTGGTAAGGTTCTAACTACAGTAGAACCTGGTTATAGTGATACAAAAAATTCAATGCTTTTATATTACTATATCCAGGATATCACTGTATTCAGATGTGAATTATAACTAAGTTAACCCCCACCGAGTTTCACTAAGTAAAGAATGTTTCGCTTGAGCTGCACTGTTTATTATACTGCGTGCGTATTTATAGCTAAATAACACCTTTATAGTGGTAGAATCCGTGATATATAAAGTGGGCGCTTTATCAGCCTTAGAAAATCCTTAATCTTTTTATAATATACTAACAAAAGTGTTCTTAAAGTATTAATTAAATGAATCTTATTTTTATATATAATAAAAGAATTATATTTTAAAAAGATTTAATAAAATTCTTGAATTTTAATTAAGATAATTAATGCTTTATTTATATTAGATTCAATTAATAATTGAAACAAATATAAATATATAAATTAAAACTATATAGAATTTGTACTTTTATAATATATCCTATATAATATAATAATATAACTTTTAATTGAAAAATAAATTAGAAATAATATAAATGATTTACTTCTTATTCTCTTTCCTTTTTAAAAACTTTAATTAATATCTTCTATTTACTTAATAATTCTTATACTTACTTTTCTTTTTCTTTTTCTTTTAACTTTTATATTTATTCCTTTTATTCTTTTAGCTCTTATATTCACTTCTCTTCTATTTATCTCTTTTACAATTTTAATATTCAAATCTTTAAAATCTTTAAATCTTTATTTTCTTTTTTTCTATTAAAATTTAATACTAAACAAATTTCAGAATATATTAATTTTATTTATTACTAATAAAGTAACTATTTCATCAATAATAAATAGAATAAATTATTATTATATTATATATAACATAATTTGTGTGGGGTTTTATACTGAATTTCTTTTCGTTGATAATATTAACTTTGCTATCACAGGGGCACTCGTATAGGAGAGTGACATCCCTGCTTTTCCTCCTATCTAGAATTTCTGAGGCCATTTGCGACGACCAAGAAGGGACTATTGAAAGAGCGTGTATAGTTGGAATTTTTAATTTGGTGGGAGGAGACCTTATAAGATTAGTATTAAGCTCTACGTAAACAAATGAACCATATTGCCTTTTCCTTGTCATAAGCTCCTTACCCGAATATAATAAAGTGTAACAACTTACAAGTTCTATGTGTATTTGCTTGTTCCACGTCTTTTTCGTTCCTGTGGTATCACTCATACCCGGTTTTCTTCGCTACGCCCATCATGTAGCATACATTTCAACAATCGATATACACTGGATTCTATTCATTTGTAAGAGTTATCTCATTGTCTTAGTTCATCCCCTAGACTGCCACCTCGGGACTCCCTTGAATCATAAAGCCTTATTGGATAGAATAGCCATTTTAATGGTTTTTTGGTCACATTATTTATAAAGTAGAATTCTGATTTCAAATTCCGGTGTTTTTTAATTCAAAAGAAAACGATAAATTGAGAAATAGTAAACATTATTTTATTCTAAATTTTATTATAGAACTAATGTTAGTTGAATTTTATATTAAAAGATAAGTGCAAATATTTGATTAAATTCAAGGAATCCTGATGATCTAATTGGTCAATGACTACTTATTAAGCGAGGGAGTTGATAGTCTAGTGGATACTTCTCACTTACCTCTCGCTTTTAAATTCGAACTTGAATCTAAACCTGAAAATTTAAATCATATAATATTATAAAACTTCTCTTTAACTTTTATTTTTATTGTTAAATCTAAAATATCTCTAAATTGATTGAAAACGTGATATTTTTTTTATTTTTTTCAAATAAAATTAATAAAACAACCAGCAAAATAATCAATAAACTTATAATCACTAATTGAAAAACTCTAAAAATAATATTATTAGAATATAAATAATCGAATAAATAATAATCTTTCTTACATTCTTTAAATTTTATTTTATTATTGATTATTTATAAATATTATACTTATTATTCAATTTCTTTTTTAATGATTTCAATTCTATGAGTATAAACCAGATATATAGAGCGTTTATAATTTTCTTTAACTAATTACTTTTTCAACTAAAACTAATTAAACAATAAGAAACCTTTTGGAACTGCATTTGTGATAAGTTCGACAATATAGACATCGCGGAAAGAGATCAAGTAGGAAAGTAACAAATCCTACGTCTCCAATCTCACCACCTGGATACAAACATATATCTAGATGAATTAGCATGTCTAGTGGAACATTTCGAAAAAGATGCCTCTCTTTATGTACTGTTTTCTGATTACGAATTTGGCATCAAATTACATGCATGTAGAGAGAGACTAGTAACGAGACAAGAGTTGGACGGAAGGTTGAGAAGGTTGGAAATAGAGGCTATACATCTTATGGGAATTGATATCTTTGGATTATTTGGAGTCAGAGGATCTAAATTCGCCAAAAATCCTATACCGGTTCTAAGAATGGTCCTAACAGTTGTTGAGAATGTCTTTAAACCCCTTGAAGGCGATGATGACCATGATTCGTCGAACCGCCCGAGGGAAAAGATGCTCGAGTTTCTTTCCGAATATCATAGACACAGACTTCAGAAACTTGGACTCATTCAAGGGAGAATACTGTTGAATCTTTCTACCGGACCTGGGATGAACGAGTTTGAAAAATGGTTGAGTCAGAAAGATTGGTGGCCTGAAAACACGAATGTATCAACAGGAGTGAGTAGAATGATATCTTCAGTGACGGAAAGGAAGAGGAAGAAAACGAAGATGTTGATGAGAGGGGTGGAGGAGCTGCGGGTGAAAAGCAAAAAAAGAGAAAAAGATGAGATGCCTTGAGTATTGACGAGAATGGAAAGACAGACATGAATCGAGTGGAAGAGAGAAAAGGCTTGGATATCGATGTTAAAGATATTGCTTTCGATGCTGATCATGATGCTGAGCACGATTCCGAGCAAGATGCCCAGCTTACAAATCCAATCGATCAAGGTCGATTTCGAATGGAAGAACCGAATCATACCAGAAGCTCTGTGGAATCTGAATTAGATATTGAGTGTCCGAGATCAGTTCGTTCTGAGATGAGAAGTGGCATTTCAAATGGGAACTATGAATATGTCAATGAGGGTGATGCGGATGACTTGGGTCAGGGAGGATGAAGAGGAGTAATTTTGTTTCGAATGCAAATGGGAATGTGAAGGCTTTTGAGGGTTGACTGCAAGATATAGGACTCGATCACGACTCAGATGAATATGGAGAGGGCGATAAGGAAATTTTCCCTGAGTGAGATGAAAATTCCTCTCAAGAGTTTCGAGGGGAGGGCCAGTCTCAAATTCAAAAGTTTGCGAACCATGAAGAGGGCGAGATGAATTCGGAACAGAACGGAGACACAGGTTTCGATAAGGAAAGCGTTCGGCCACCTGGAGGATCAGCAAGCTGATCAAGCTCTTTTAGTCTTGGCATTCGAAGTATATCTAAATCACATACGCCAGAATCTGTTCCTGGCACACCGATATCCACACCTTCAACATCAAATTTCAATTCAATAGAAAGGAATATGGATGGAACTATGGATAAATATGGGACTGGTGATGATAGGAATGATGGTGGCGAAGATCAAGATGATGAAAATGATAAGACAGGAATGCAAAAGCAATATCAAAGTTTCAAAGAATGGTCAGATGGCCGTGGATTCCAATGGCGTTGGAGGTAGGGGTAGGGGTGGGGACGAGGACGGTGACGGGAGATGACAGTGCGGATGTAAACATGGAAGTGATGGTTCATTAGATCGAGTAGGAAGAACGGTAATCACATCTTTTCTGTCATACAACCTCTTTATGGATCCGCGTTTCAACCTCAACAATCAAGCCATCAATTCCTTCAACAAGAATCTATCCATCGTCACCAATAACCCTTGCACACATCTCTGCCCCCCCCCCAAACAATTATTTCGCATCGAGATGGGCATGTATACTTTGGAGGTAAGATCAAAGGGTGGGGTGTGTCGGGAAGAGAGGGTGACTGGTTGTGATGGTGTCTGCAATGTAGAACAACTTTGTTGGTTTTCCTGGCTGTATCTCTTTCCTTTTTTTCCCCCCAAGTCTCTTTGCTTTACGCATCTTATTGTCCCTGTTCACCATTCATGTTCGCTTTTCAATTATATCTCCTCCTCCTCCTCCTCCTCCTCCTTCTTCGTGAATCTGTGCGACTCCTTTATGATCAACACCACTACGCATACTCTATATCACCTCCATTCACTTCGTACAAGCGGTACGGCTATCTTAATATCAATGCTACCACCACCGCCACCACCGTACACATCCCTCTTTATCTCAAATCATAATCACCGTACCATCATTACTTCACTCTCTTCACCTCACCTCATTAATGTTACTCTAACTACCGTGTATCTACCCTAGCAGCTTCATAGTTGCCATCGTCATACTGCACGAACACCACCTCCCTTTCACTTTAACTTACCTGGCCTATCAAAAGCACCGAGAAAAAAATCTGTGGAGATCTGTCACTACCACAAGCCACGGTCAATTCATAAATTAATACACATCGAATGCCACGCATCCCGTTATCAGCGCTATTTTGATCCACACATACCACCATAGGCTGTTGAAGAGCAAACTCAAATAACTCATCGAAAACATATGTATGAATTACACTTGTATCAATGATAAAGGGAAAAAGGAAAGAGATTGACAGAAAGTGGAAAGCTATGGTCAGCATTTCGAGCAGGCGATTAGTTTGGCTCGGAAGTCTTGGAACATTACATGGGATGGGAAGAATTGAGACATAGTATTTGATGAAATGGAAGGGAATTTATCATAAGAGGGAGAGTGGTGAACATGATTCGCTAGAGAATTTAAGATGGATTAAGCATGGGAGTGATAGAAATCTTGGAAAAGACTCTTTCGGGTATTCGACCATTGAGTGAACTTAATACATAGAAGTGCAGACAGAGGATTTGGGAGAAAATCGAGGATGAAGAGAAGGTAAAAGCTAGCAGTTTCATTTTTGTAATTACAATTACTCCTACTGACTTGACTACTGCCCACCAACTCCAAGCTAAGAAAAATCTTAAGAATCTTCCTCCAAATTTCAACAACTCCTCGAAGATAGTCCTTGAAAATAGGAATCAGAACCTTAGTCCTAAAAACATCGCACCATATCCAAAATAAGATATGCTGATTGAAAACACAAACTAGACTCGAAAACGCAAAAAGATCTACCACTTATTTGCACAACATTGTACATTGATAGTATATATTTGGTGACTAATGATCTTTTGAAGATAGAGTAAAATGATCAGGCTTGTGGGATATTCCAGAGTATTAGAGATAGAAATAGGAAAATAAACTCGGAGATAACAAATCAAAAGTTACAATTCTTAGGACAAGTATGAAAGGGTTGATGCAGATGTAAGAGTAGAAAGCTAGGGGAGAATTGTGGGATGCGCTGTAGCTGGACAGCAGATTACACACCAGATGAAAGTTAGCGAGGCATTACTCGTGAGACTTAAATCTCCTGCATAATTCAAAATCATGCCCTTCAATTCTCATGTAATCTCCAACATTCCACCTCTTCAGCATTCTCCGGAATTATCAAAATGCGTCCGGAAATCATTCTTTTGAGGTCTCGCTTGTGCTTTTATCTTTGATGTGGGGGGGGGGGGGGGTGTTAGATATAATTTCTCTGGGCTTATCCGTTGTTGTATATTGAGAAATAAAGATATCATAGTTCTTCGCTATCCTTGAAAAAGCACCAGTTGTTTCTGGACGATGAACTGATGCAATTGAGACTGTCATGAAGGTTGCTCAAAACGATAATGCGGGAACTTCATTTTTGGAGTTGAGTTAGATTTATGAAATGTAAAGGTGGGATGACGAAAGCAAAACGATATTGATGGCAAAAATGGCGAACCAAATATGGAAGAGAATTTTCGTGGTTGGGTTTGTAAGCAAAAAAAGAAGTTGGAGCTGATGGTGGGATGATTGGAAGTGAATTTCATGTGTGTGATTCTGCAGTCGAATAATGTGTTGATGTTGAACGCTGGAAAATTAGGTGTTCGCTTTTTACCATTGCTTTTTCTGTGACTGGGTAGGTAGTAGTAGGGGATGCTATTCTTGATTGCAGGTTTTGAAGGAGAGATGATGGAGATGATTGATATGAAGGACAAAGAAGAGGTAGAATTACTGGACTGAAAGATGTATCGAGTAAGTCCTCGTTGGCAAGGTATGGATTTTAATGTACATTGGTGATTGTAGTTATAGTCATAATACTTTCCCTTGAAATTGAGGTCATATATTAATATTCTATAAGGCCTTGCTGTCATGAGACCTTCGACAAATGAAAATATCTCTTCCAACAACAATATCGGTGTGACTTAGTGTATGAACGTAGGTGAATGACTTCAATTCAATAGCCACTATATCAAACCTAAGCGAATGCAAAAGAGACTAGCTCTTTCAATGCCCTTTATTTTTGTCTACAATCTGTGTACAATAGCTAGCTTTGGAGATAGAATATAATATTGACATTTAAGACCTACGAATAGTAGGTGCTACGCCATCCGTATCCTTCTCAAGTCAACGCTTAGGCAGCTGTTGTTCCAGTCTTTTGTCTCCTGATCATTGCTTCTCCGAGTCAAATGATACGAATTTCTGGAGGGAAGTTAATGCTAAGTACATCCATGATAACAGTCAGGCAGCACGCGATTAAGGTGTCGTTACTCAATGCTAGAAGGTTCGGCCCCTTTATCTCGGTCATATCCAGATGTAGACTTATGGCAAGTATTGAGCTGTTCAGGAATGATGCTGTTTTGTAAGAGTTGTGGTCATAGCTAGTGGCACCCCCTAGCGAGATTTTACTAGTTATCTCAATTTTGAATTATAAATTTAAATATTCTATTATAATTCGAATTATTGATTTTTTTCAATTCAAATTTAAAATGGATATTGATATTAATAACAAAAATGATAATTATAAGTTTAAGGAAAATTGATATATTTCTTAATATATTAAAGTTATCTAAATTAGGATTGATAGAAAATTCTGGAATTGGATTTATTCAAATTTGAATATATTTAAAATTATAATACAAAATATTTTCAAATCGAAATTGATTTGGAGAATTAGAAAAGAAAAGGTTTATATTTAATTTATAACAATTATTAAAGAGATTTAATAAAATATAAAATTATAATGAAAAACTAAAAGAAATGTAGAATAACTTTTGAATAAATCAAAAATGTTTTTGGAATGAAGACTTTAGTGTATATTATTTGATGAGAGCTATATTGGTATAGTTATAAATGTTGTATAGTATGTTTTAGATTATTTATTTCAAAATAATAGGCAAAAAAGAGGTTAGATTTTGTTTATAGTTATTAATAATGAGGGATTTTGAATTATGTTATTATTAAAAAAGAAAAGGGAAATTAAAGAAAGGTTATATAATTTGATAAAAGCTTTTTTGAATTAGGAAAATTAAAAAGTATTTGGATTATTAAAAGAAATAATAAAAGAACATATATTAAATATATTAAATTTATATATTACTTTAGAAAGGTATTTATTATAATATGGGGAGTTTTAAATTAAAATTATAAATCCTTTTTAATCTTTTTGAAAAAGTTATTAAAAGATAAGAGTATCATTTTAAAGATATATAAGGAAGAGATATTTGATTCTATTATTTTCCTTTTATTTAATAAACTAGAATCCTCTTATATTTTTATAAAAGATGATGCAAAGGTGTATTTGGGGTATATTAAGACAATTAGATTGAAGTACTTCGTTTAAAGTATTCAATAATCTTTTTTTTTTCATCAAATCTCAATTCAATTGAAAAGGTATAATAATAAATAAAGGAGGAACTAAAAAAACTATCATTTGAATTTATTTCTATTCGAAAGTTGAAGTGTAAGTTGAATATACTTTGGGAGAAAATAAATCCTTTAGATTTCAGATTATATATTAAAAGATTGATATATAAATTAAAAAATATAATTGAAGTAAAAGGATTAGCTATTTTATATTAATAAGTAAATCAAATTATTTTAAAAAATAATAATATGAAATTAAATAATAATTAAATTTTAAAGAAGGGTATCAAAAAATGAGGGGGGGTGCCATGAGCTATAGCCACAACTCTTATATAGAAAGTCCATCCGGGATAAGTTCGTAGCAAATCATAAACTTTGTGAGGAGGCAAACAAAAGGCATCGTATAGTCTAGTTAATCAGTGATAGTATATGATGTGGGCCGAGGTTGAATGTAGAATTTGACTTAAGATTGAGTTACATTGAAGTGACAATACAATAATCGACAACTTATTGGCTCGAAGGCAAGTAGGTAAACTTTATAAACATTAGTTTTGTTATAATATATATCGTCTACCTAAAGACTTACTAGCTCTGAATCTCCATGCTTGGAAACAATACGACGGCAACTTACTATAGAGATGACATAAAAATATTCTATGTTGTACCAAATTTATTTCCCCGACCTTTAATCCTTAGAATCCTTGCATGGATGGCCCACATACTCCTGCTCCATCAGCATACCTTCAGATCATGTCAATCGAATTGACTGGAGCCAGCGCTCTTTTACATACCAATTTTGAACGAAGCACAACCATGAACCCATTGAGTGACCAAATCTTTGAGCAATGCAATATACTGTTATCAATCTTGTGTTGTTATCACTCGTCTTGGAATCAGTTGTCTTTTTTCTCATGAAGAGGGCCATTTAATCTCTTAGAACCCAAACCTACTCCTACTTTTTAACATTTTTAATGTCTAGTACATCTGATAATTGTGAGGCTCAGATCGTAGGATATGGTAACCATTTCATTCCCGGTGATGGCTGCAAAAGAATTCGTGCGAGGATAAAATACCAAGCGGCTCTCAAATTCCTAACAATTCGGGTACAATGCTTAAGATGATACCAACCATACCAAAGATGGAATTACGTATGCTAAGGTATCAATAGAGAAGGAAGCAGTATATGGATTAGTAGTATATGGATGAACAGAGCAAATTGTATATGTTTATCAAATTACTGAAGATGATATTATGTGTAGTATTGAGAAATTTGAAAGTCAATAACAGCAGCAGGGAAACTTGAGATTTTACACAATTTGTAGATTTGAAGTCTTAGTATCTGAGATATAGTTAGTACATCAAAAGTACATCAACAGTCTGTCATTGAAAAGACATACGTCTGCATTAATGGTTGAAGATTAATGAATCACCGCTTGAGGTGATGATTGGCATCAGGCGGCTTCAAAGCCGGAAGATAATCATTAATTCCAAGGAAACAAAGAGCCATCATCGTGGATTGCAGTTTGCCATCCCAAATTTGAATATCCGTATGTATGGATATGCCGGGCATTCTTTTAACAGAGCCAGAGATACAGTACTAGACAGTTGAAATAAGCCGAAATTAAAAAACACACTAAAAATAATCATTTTTCACTTTTTTTAAACTTAAAAGTTCTGGAATTCTTTGAATTAATTATTATAAGATTTTGATATAGTATAAAAATTCATATAAATTTTGGTAAAAATTGAATAGATTGGTTTTAATAAATTATTTTGTTTTAATTCAATTGATTGAAATTGATCGAATTCAAAAATTACATTTTGTAATAATTTTATTAGTTAATTTAGTGTATTTTCATATTTTTTTTAAAAACTTTAATTTCAAATTATAAATTCAAGATCAAATAAAATCTTCAAAATAATTGATATAATTTTTATTAAATAGTTATTGAATCTCTATTACATTTAAAGATTTCAAGTATTTGTATACTTTATATAAATAGTTATATATTATTAAAAAGGTTGAAAAATGATTATTTTGGGTGTGTTTTTAAGCTATGGCTTTTTTCAATTGTCGGTTACTGTAGGTACTGAGAAAATTTTATTATTAGATAGAAGAATGAAGGATCTTTAGTACTTACGCGAGGGTCACTGTAGAAAGATAACACATGTTTATGTGTAAATAGATATCAAGAGTTCAGGTGCAGGTAAGAAGTACATGTCTTGAACTTCAAATCGAAATGACGATGACGTTCGCTTATTCGTTGCATTAACCCCGCCCCCTATTTTTCGAACCCCGCTCAACTTCACATGAACGAAGATCGGATTGCGCACACCCTTTTCCATGATGATTTCTAGTGAATCAAATAGAAACGAAACTACAAGAAATCCATCTATGTCTGTGTGTCTCCAGAGATTTGATACAATTTATAAGTGGAATCCTATATGTCCCTTTTGCACTTCCTAGCCTGAGGATACATAGTAGAAATATACATTATATTGGAAAGATATGGCACGTGCATCTTATGTGCATATATAGTATCTTCCACCTCAGGATTTAAATTTAGATCACTACAGCAATTCTACATAGTCAATAATATGTGCATTTCACTAACCTACTTTCTTAATGATGAACACATCAGAGTTTTTCTAAATACTATAAAAAAATTAAAAAAATTAAAGCAAGAACGTTCATTGGTACTGAGTTTTTTACGAATAAAGGCTTTTCATTTGAGCCCTCTAAACACTAGCGTTTTTCTTGTCATACAATAATACTCACCCTCGATAAATGCTACTAGCAATGTACATGTCTCTACCCCTACCTTCCTCGCCTTCATACAGTATTTCGCTGTTCTCTTCATAAAGGTTTACATCGCAACACATTTAATAATCTTGGTATGTATAAAGAGAAAAAAAAACCTTACTCTCTGACAGAACCTATGAAGTTACATATATTACCTTGCATATGATATTTCTGATTTTGAGAGTGTGAAACTTAGTTTACGACATCTAATAGGAATCTATCCCCAGTGTCAAACAAAATGTTGTAATGAATCGCTTGCCAGATATATTGCTATCCAGCATACCTCAGTAAGATATCTGTAGTTCGAGTTCGGAAATGATATATTTATAATTCTTATAATAGCCCAAATCCTTTATTCAAAGAAAGATAAATCTTTGTACTTATAAATATTGTATGAAGCTTAATCAATCAAAATAATAAATTAGTAATATCAAATTAGAAATAGATAAATTTATTTAAAAAGATTTTCTTGCAAATACAAATAAACTATATTTATCTGATTTTTGATTTCTGATATTACATAATTAGATTATTATGTATTTTATTCTAGAAGATAAATATAAAGAAATATAAAGAAATATAATAGAAAACATTCTAGAATATTAAGAACTGAAATATAGGTTTAAATATATATATTAATTGAAGGGAAATCTCACTTTATTTTATTTTAAACTTTCAAAGTATTAAAGTTAAATAATAGAAACTATTTGATTGTTTTCTTACATATATTGTATAAGTATATATAGAGTAATATGTAGTGTTTTCCTCAAGTATATTTACATTTTATATCTGAAATATTATTTCAAGATTTGATATTTATTTACTTCGAATATCAATATATTACTAGTAGATAATCTAATAATAATAATTCCTTAATCAAAGGTATACATATATATAAGAATGAATAAAAAGGAATATATAAATCAACTACCCCACTTTCTAGTCATCCCTCTTTTGAACTACCTCAAAATTTTATAATATATTTTGTTTAAATGCTAATAATTCAATAACTAATCTAAATTAAAATAAATATTTGAATTTTTATTATTATTATTATCATTAGAATAAGATTTATTAATTTCACAATCATTTATTTAAATTTATACTTTTCTAATCTCTTTGATTTTCAAAAATCTCGAATTTGAATTAATCTTTATCTTCTTTCTTTTTTTAAAAAACGATTTGCTTTAATTAATACTTCAATTGTTTTATTAAATACTTTATTTATATAATTTAATAATTTTTAATATTAAATCCTTCAATATTCTTTTTAGATAATTAATAACAAATTAAAAAATCAATTGTATTATTTCAAATCATTATATAAATATATATTCTCGAATTATTGGCTTTTTGAAAAGTTTTAAAATCTATTAATGATAATCTTTTATTTTATTAATATATTATAATTTATCAAATTATTTATTCTTACTTTATAATAATAAAAAAGAAAATTAGTTTTATTAATTGATTCAGATTTAAATAAAAAGTTAAATTAATTAAAGTAATATTTATATATAGATTTAAAAAACAAAAAATAAATAAATCAAGAGATTATAATATATACAAAATATATAATAATAGAAATAAAAATTAAGTATTGTTTTTAAAATATTCAAATGTAAATTCAATAATTTTATAACTTTAATATTTATTTAATATAAGGAATTTTGTTTTTTCAAATCAAAAAAGACTAGTTCATAAATAAAGATTTTTTTTAAATTATTCTAAATTAATAATATTTATAATTCATTTGTTATTTATAATAATAAGATACTACCTTTTATAAAAAATTTAATCTATTAGAAATCATTACTACTATATTGATTTTTCCTCAAAAATAATAAAAGAATTAAATGCTTTTTTAATTACTATTATATATTCTATAAATAATGTTTAAACTCTAAAATCAAAATATTATTTTTAAATAAAACAATATTGTAAAATTTCTAATATTAAATCATTCAAATCTTAACCTTCTATTATATTTATTTTATTCATATTATATCGGTTTTCAAATTTAATATATTTAATTATTAATAAATCTAATTTTAAAAATTATTAATTAATAATATCAATTATTACATTAAAAATATATGTAAAATCGATTTTAATTTATCTTTTGATTTTAATTTCCAACTTCTTTAAAAGAACATTCTATATCTATTACTTTTCAAATATAAAATCATTTTCTTTAATATCAAAAAAATATTTTTTATTTTTATAAACTTAATAATATATAAAACTAATATCCAAAATCTCTTATATTAATATTCAATTTATTAATTACTCTTTTTATATAGAAACTATCTTTTACATATATTAAATATTCTTTTTATAAAATATATAAGCCTTTATATGATTTTGAAAAATGATCTTTAAAATTCTAAAATCCAAAACAACTTTTCAAATCGAAATTCCATTTATAAATATACATAAAATAAAATTAATATCATTTTCAAGATATATTTTCATCATAATATAAATTATATTATATTAAACTTTCAAATCAATTGATTAAAAAATTGTAAAATTATTCGAAATATAAAAGAATAGATTGCTTAAATCGGTAAGAATTTTTGAGGTGGCTCAAAAGAGGGGTGGTTAGAAAGTGGGGTAGTTGACTTATATTAATACGATAAGGGGTTATATGTCATACTATATATTATAATATATAGAATAGAGTTCGCAGATAGAAACTAATATGTGAATTATTTTAGCTTCGCTTAATGATTTATATTATAATACATATATGTGCTAATATATATGTGTGTGTGTATAATTATTTGCTTAATTATACATATATATATATATCTGATAGGTACACAGACTTACAAAGCATATATTTTTTAGAAATACTTTCAAAATAATCAATTTTAAATATAAATAATCAATTCAATCCCAAAATACTATTCAATATATAATTAATTAAATGTGGAACTACTTATATTAATAAAGAATTATATAGAATATAATTCATTAAAAAAACCAGGATTCTATAATAAATTCGATTGATATTGTGTAAAAGAAAGTATAGATTCTATTTTAATTTGTTTAGATAGGTATACCAAAATTTATAAATTAATAATAATTTTGAAAAAGAAATTTATCAAAAGGAAAAGTGTTTGAAAAGATTTATATCAATCAATAAGAATATTTGTGAAATATTCATTTTGTTTTTTTCGAAATAAATTATAAATTGAATATTCTAAATTAGGGATAAGAAAATTCTTAAAAAAACTTACAAATTAAGATTAATATTATAAAGCTGTTTATTTAAAAGGAATTAATAACTAAAATATTATAAAATGTATTATTTTTGATAAAATGTATAAATATAATATTATAAAGGAATTTTGAAAATGTATTTTATATAGAGATGAAATGTAAGACTTGTGGTCCGGCTTATCGCACAATATCTTATTTCATAACAAAATCCCTACCAAAAAGTTTTTTTATATAAATTAATTTCTTTTATAATTTATTTAATAATTGAAAAAATGATCTCAAAATTTCAAATATACAAAATATTGATATTTATAACCTTAAGAACAAAATAGATTTGTTTCAATAAATTTTTAAATAGAGTTATAAATCTTCAAAATGTTATTATATGTAATACTTTTTCTATATTAAAAAAATCGGGTTTTTGAAAAAATTGGAAATTCTTATTTTAATATCCTACAGTTCTTTTCCAAAAATGAAATGCTAAGAATAACCTAGTGATTTTTTTAAATAATTTCGATAAGTATTTATTAAATCTATTAATTTGAAAAATTCAAGTATATATATTTATTGAAATTTTATATAGCTGAAAGTTTAAATAAATAATAGTTTTGGGTGTCTTTTTGCTTAGTGTGTAGTAAGTGACAGCCCCAACTCTTATAATTATTGGATTTCTATAACTTTAAATATAAAGGAGATTACTATTTCAAATAAAATTTATTTTAAAAATTAATTGATTTGAATACATTTACAAAGATTATTATTTTACTAGTTTAACATATATATATAAAAAGAGTTTTTGATTTTAATATAAAATAATGTTATTAGAAATGATAATCTCCTTTATACTTTAAAGTTTTATTAAAATATAATATAATGAATCATGTTAATATTAATATTATAGTATATACTTGTTTGACTTTGTTTTTGTGTTTGTTTATTATGATTTTGAAATAATTAATGACTGAAGCTTTTTGGTTGAATATATCTTTATTACATAAAAAGCAGGAAAAAACAAAATTAGTAATTTTATTTTATTTTTATTTTAAATTATATAAGTTTATTAGTAACTAAAAATCTTTAGATTTTATAAATTAGATTTTAATTTCAAACAAGCGATTTAGAATACATTTGTGCCATTAATTTTATTATAAAAATAATAAAAGTGAAGTGGTATAGAGATATGAAAAGTGATTTGCAATTAATTTGGAATAGAAAACATTAAGATACTTTTAATTTGAGATTTGTTGTATTGATAAATAATTATATTGTGTAGATGATATATGTAATGTAAAGAAAGTCAGATTTGGAATGAAAGTATTCAAAGTATATTTATTATAATTGATTTTATTCAGAAATCAAAATGGAAAATTGAAATTAGTAACTAAGAGTAGATAATTATATTTAAATATATTAATACAACTGAAAAGATTTTATTAATCATAATTATTTTTAAAGTCTAGAATATAAACATTATATAGATTCTGTAAAGGACATCATCTCAAGATTAACAGTTCTTTATTATGATAAATAAAGAATATTTTAATAGTTATAAATTAAAATAATTACCTAAAAAGAGTTTTTGAATCAAATTCTAAATGGTTGTTAAATAATTAAGCTCAAATTTTAATTGTAGATAATTACTCAAATTATACAAGTCATTTATTAACTTTTTGTGTGAAGAATAACATAGATTTATTTATGTTTTTATTATTATTATTCCTCTGTGCATTAGTTTCTGAATATTAATATATATAGACTAATATGAAGCAAATCTGAACAAGTAAACAAACAAAATTCTATCAAGAGATTAGAACAAAGATACAAATTTCTCTAACGTTAAACTTGATTGAAAAGGAACTAATTTAAAAATCTTTTTTCCTACGAAGAATATTCAAAATTTTATTATTTTTAGTGAGTTACTCTGACAACACTAAACGTCAAATAAATTACTTTCATGCCACTAAAATTGATATCATCACTTTAATACTGCTTAGATTCTAGTCAAAACAAATTAAACTTTATTACAGATTCTAGGTGTACAGTACTAATCAACTGCTATCAGCCGAAAAGCATTTTCATACCAAAAATCAATATTTTACTTACTATATTTTCAAATATAAAAATCTCTATAGTTTATAATTTAAATTCTTTCATATTTTGTTTTCAGAAAGTCTTTATAATAATAATTGATATTTTTTATATTTCGAAATTCTTAAAAATTTATATTATAAAAATTTATATTAATAAAATTTATATTATAAAAATTTATATTATAAAAATTTATATAATTGAATTGAAATAATACAAAAATTATTTGATTTTCGTTTACTTTATCAATCAATCGAATTATTTTAATAATACTCTAACTTTTTATTTATATAATTTAATAAATAAAAATCTAAAAAAATAATCAATATTATTCCTATCAAAATTTTATTAAAAATAAATTGATTTATAAAAAGAATTATAATATATTAATAATAATAATAACAAAAACTATATATTGAAATAATAATTTTTGGTATGAAAAGGTGTTTTGGTTGATAGCAGTTGGCACGTGCTGTAGATATATAGATTCTCGGATTGTAAATATAATTTTCAATAAATGTATTTAAATAACAAACACATAAAATTATCAGTTTTATTATCTCATTATAGATTCTAGCTCCCATTACAAATTCTACCTTCCCGTTATTCTTTGATTGTTTTCTTTCTTTCTTCAAAAAGAATGAAAAACGTATCTATATAAACCCAATTAGCCCTCTCCTTTTCTTATCAAAAACAGAATCTTTATAATCTATATTTAAGAATTAGAATCTATAGAATCTATAATTGAATCAAATATATAAATTAGTATATTTATAATTTATAATAAAACGATAAAATTTATATATATATATATACACAAGATTATTATCTATTATGAATTCTATATATAATACCTTAGAATGTAAATAAGATAAGAATAAAAAGATCCAAATTTTAGTGACATGAGTAATTTCCTGCATTGTTTAATTTCGTTTAATATTCTTTTGTTTTTCAAATAAGACTTGTGTATAAATATTTACATTTACTTACATTTAAAAGCGTTTTTTAGAAAAAATAGAATAAAGTCAATGTAAGCAAATCAGATCTTGAACATGAGTTTAATAAATAAAAATTATTTTATATTATCGATTCACGAATGTATTAAAAAAATGATTAAATGTAAAGAATCTCAAAATTATAAGTTAATTCCATTCTGAAAATGGTTTACTAATATAGAAAAAAAAATGAGATTCAAGAAAAGAAAATTAAAAGCAAGACGATCGAATGGCAAAATTAATTTGTTGTTATCATTCAGGAAATATTAAGAATCATTTATGAAGTAAAAAAACTGCGGAGAAAAAGAAAATCTATAATAATGACCATATTGGAGAATGAAAGAAAGAAATTGAAAAAGAAGAGTTGAAGAATGATTGGATGATTTAGAAATGGAATTGAAGGAGTATATGATTTGCAGAATAAGATTATGCCCAGGTGTATAGAATACCTAATTGAAAAAGTGTTTGAGTTTTGTATATCTCCGAATTCCTTATCATCCATCCTGTAAATGGTCAAAAAAAAAGCTTTTTAATAATCTTAGAAGTAGATAAATTCATTACTCCTATCGATTTCAAATTAATTTTCTTGTTTAAATTGGATTTGAATTATACGAATTATTATCTGTAGCAAAACTCTAAGTTTAAGCTCTGATTTTTAATTCCATCATCAAATTCATTGTGGAAAAAATCTAAAATTGTTCATTAGAAGATCAAAATAATAGTTCTTGTGAAAGAATATGAAAGATAATTTTACAACTAGGTAATTAAAACCGTTAGTTCTAGCCGATAACTACAGATTTTAGTTATTATGAGATTTAAATAGCACGAGAATAAATTTATATTTAATAACATAAAATTTATTTACTTTACTTTTAACAGTATGAGAGTGATCTACTATGATCATAAATCAGCGAAAAAGAAATTTGAATAACCAAAAGAAATTGAATTTTAGATTTATTTAAATCGATTTCCTAAATATTAGTTTCATAAAATAATACATGAAATTTTTGATTGATTGAAGCTTAGTTTTTTTGATCGAATATACAGTACTAATCAACTGCCATCAGTTGAAAAGCATTTTCACATTAAAAATCAATATTTTACTATATTTTGAAATATAAAAATCTTTATGATTTATAACTTAAATCCTTTTAAATTTTGTTTTCAGAAAGTTTGTATAATAATAATTAATATTTTTTATATTGAAAAATCCTTAGAAATCTATATTATAGAAATTGATATAATTGAATCAAAATAGTAAAGGAATTACTTAATTTTCACTTATTTTATTAATAAATCTAATTATTTTGAAAAGATTCTAACTTTCTATTTATATAATTTAACTAATCAAAATCTGAAAAATAATCCGCTTCATTTTTATTAAAATGTTATGAAAAATGAATAGATTTATAAAAAAGAATACTATACTATATTAATCATAATAATAAAAACTATATCTGGAAATAATAGTTTTTGGTATGAAAAGGTGTTTTGACTGATAGCAGTTGGCATGTGCTGTAGGAAACGAAACTGGCAGAAGTAATAGAGTTTAATTTTTTATTTGAAGAGAAGAAAATAAATCTATTAAATCATTTCAAACTACATACCTAGGTAGGCAATATAAAGCTTCAAATTAATTTATTAAATGATTGAAAAATTAATAACTGTATTAAATAAATGGGAAGTTTCCAAATTTATATTGAAATTTAAATTGAATCTTATAGAAATGTCTGGATAATGAAATCAATCAATAAAAATTCGAAAAATAAATTAAAAATATAATTGGGGATAGCGGGTCCTAATGCTTGAGGCATATCTAACTTGTATTTTTTTCTAGATGAAAATCTATATAAATATGAAATCCGAATATGAGATCAGAATATGAAATTTCATAAAGACTTTGTGTAAAAAAACCATAATGTAGTTTAACATCAAGTGGCTTATATCACCGAATGGCCTACTTTCACTTCAATTTATACTTTAAAATCTATATTATTCAATAATAATTGGATTAACAGATTGGAATTATTAAGAACTTATTAATCTAGAATTTATTATATTATTTTAATAAATTTTTGTGATACATTTTGTCTTTTTGTATTTATTATAATATCAATCGAAAGGTGCTTTTGTAATACAATTCCATTCTTTTTAATATTAATTATATTAAATATGAATACCTATGAGTCTTTTATTAAAAAAACTGTTTTTCAGTCATTAGAAATAATGAAATAATCATATTATTTTTATATTTGTATATTATTATTATTATAACTTATTCTCAGTTATTTAATTATATTAGTTTACATTTATATTATCTATCAACATTAATAATAAAAACTATTATATTTATAATTCTTGCTATGAAACCTATTTCATTGAAATTATAGAAAATGTTATTTAAAATGCTATATTTCATTTATATACTCACAATCAATTAAAAAAGTTTTTTCATAAACTTAAAATCTTTATGGAAAGATTTTTGAAAATCATAAATATAATTAGAATGTAGTTTTACTTTAATTCAACATTTTATAAAATAATACATGAAAAAAATTTCAATGTATTTTGTATCTCTTAGTTCAAAAGTATAATTAATTCACTATATTTTTCACATTTTCTAGTTTGAGTAGAAATCCTTTTGAATCTATATTAAATACATATTAGATAATTATTTATTTCTCTGATTTCTTTATTTTATAATTATTAATTTGAATTACTATATTAAAAAATGTTATAAAGAATATTATAAAGTATAACAGCTTTTCAAATATTTAGTTTCATATTTTTATGAATAACTTTAACAATAAGAAATATAAAAACATCTTAGTTATTCAAATTCATTATAGGTAGTTGATGAAATTTGTACTGAAAGATAAAGATATAAATCGAAATGATAGTAGGCTATTTAGTTATGTAGGTCACTCTGTGTTAAAGTACATTATACAAAATCTAATAAAGAATGGACGAGATGAATGTAAATTAAAGTGATAAATAAAAGGTGTGTAATAATTCTAATCCTATTTTCCATTGCAATCACACTATATTAGGTTTCACAGGTAAACTATAAAATATTGAGCCTATGACTTCGAACCCACATACAATTATATAATATAAAAATTTTATGATTAAAACAAATTAATGAAAAGTCTTAATACTATAAGTTACTAATTAATTCATTACTATCATATACTCTTACGATTTCATCATTCTGATTTATAATTGCTAAAGTATTGTAAGAAAAATGTTAATAATAAAAACAGTAATTTAATATAAAAGTTGAAGCTCAAATATAACAAATATTAGGAGTGTAGGGATTAGCTCCTATGTATACTATAAGATAATCATAAAAATAGAGTTTATGTATAGATAAAAAAAATACTAGCCAAAAAAAAGGAATTTGAAGTCTACAAATTCGAAGAATTTGAAATTTGATGATACGGTAATATCTCAAATATCAGGAATATAACTAAAATTATCTCAAATAGTATTTTTGATATTTCAGTCTTTACTTTTTTTGGAAATGATATTATTCTAGTCTTTTTTTTAAAAAATAATTTTTGAATAAATTATTTAAAAGAATCAAGAAATTGAAAAGGCTGAAAAGTTTGAAAAAAGTTGAATTTCTTTTAAATAATTTTTAAAAAGAAATCTAAAAATGAAAAAGTTAAAAAGAATTCAAAAGCTGAAAGATTGGAAAATTGAAAAATTGAAAAACTAAAAAATTGAAAAAGTAAAAAATTTCAAAGGTTTAAATGAATTAAAAGAATTAAAAAAATTGAAAGAATTGAAAAAGTTAAAAAGGTTAAAAAAACTAAAAAAAATTAAATATTATAAAAAAATTCAAAAAAATTCAAGAAATAAAAAATATAAAATATATTAGAACTAAAAATAACAATACTTATAAAATCAAGATCATTTGAATTAATATATATTAGATTTCAATTAGTACTTTTGATATTTGAAATATTAATATATGAAATAATGCTATATGGGGTTATTATTGTTGATAATAATTGAAAAAAGAAATTATACGAATTTGTAATCTGAATTTCTTTTTCCCTCAATGAGTACTATTTTAAAAAGATCTTCTTTTCTTTGAAAAAATAAATAGTCTTGATCTAAATAATCTTTTAGATAATTAAAGTCACTTGAATAAAATGAATAAAATTCTGAAAATATTTATAAAACAAATTTTGATTAATGATTTGAATATAAAGAGATAGCACTTGAAGTTTTTTAAATCGATTTTTTTTAATCTTGGTTGGTTAATTTGAATTTATATTATTATATAAAACTCAAAACTGCTGAAATATTATGATTTGAAATCAATTATACTATTTTAACAGATTCTGAAATTATAATATACCTAGTGATTAATTATTCTTAATATTTTTTAATAATAGAAATGTACATTGTCATCTCTCATATTGTATTATAAATTGTAAATTTCGAAACATTATAAATGGAGGTTTTTTTGCCTAGGTAATACATTTTTTTTAGATACAATTAACAATGCTTTTAGTAATGTTTTTTTTTAAAAAATCTAATAATCCTTTTCATGTGTGGTTTAATAATTTCAGATATATACAAAAGTTATAAGTGAGTATTTTTTGAATTAAATTATAGAGTAAACAATAATAATTCATAAATGGACTAGCATTTTTTCTAACTTATTGAACTCAATTGTTTACTGTTAAATATTTCAAAATATACGAAAACTTGAATGATCAACAATTCCATGGATTTATCAAAATACTTATCAAGTATGTTCCCAATAATGAAATCGTTGTAGCTTTAAAAACAAATAATAAAATATTTAATTGAAAAGTTTTGATTAATTCTTTAGTAATTTGCTATAGAATACATTTATATAGGTACTATATTTTTATCCTTTTATTTTTCATTAATAAGATCGGGTTTTTGATTATTTGTCTTTTTCCAATTATTACAAAATTGATTTTTTTGTTGCTTATTCTTACGTCAACTTTTTTATTACCTATTTTAAGACCTCTTTTTTCTTGTTGAAATCTTTGATTTTTTTTTATTTCCTTTTTGTGATCTGTTACAAGAGTCATTTTTTCATCAATTGTACTCGTCTTTTTGCATTTATTGTTTTGCTATTAAACAATATATTTTATTATTATTTATTCATGTATTATTAATTAAAATTTAATACTTATCTTTATTTTCTTTGGAGTTCTAAAGTATCATTATTCACTTATTTAAAATCAAAAACACGTTTTGAAATAGAATAAAAACTTAATATTTTCTAATAAGTTATTTACATTTTTTTATCACGCACCCGGGTAGGTAGCTATAAAATCTTTCTTTCTACATTTTATTTTGTTATAAAGAATATTAAAGAGTGGTTCCTCTTTTACTTATAGAAATAATAATATAATGATCATTAAATTGAAGTCATTTATACATGTTCAAATAAATATTATGAAAATGTAGATCGGATAATTATAACATCCCTAAACATTATTGTAAAATTTGTTACAAACTTTAAAAGCTACCTAGATACGAAAATAAGGGCTCGTTCGGATCGATTTTTAACTTTGTTATTAATATAGACTTTAATCTTCTGATCTAGGTAAAACTTTATGGATCTACTTTCATAGTTGTAGCTTACGAAATGCAAAATAACAATATGTTAACAAAAGCTAATCAAAATTGTATCACAGATTTGGCAGGTTATTATACAAATTCTGTAGATTTACTTTTTGTAGCTTTTTATAGCCAAATACAGTGTTCAGCGAAAACATTTTTTTTAACTTTATCACCAATGTGTGAAATCTTTAAATCAATCAGATTTTTTATTTTAAAAAGCATGAAAGTTTGAAATTTATATTAATAATTAACATGGTTTATTATTGAGGGGTTATATTTGTGAATATGTTATTTCTATTTTTATTTATATTTTAAAATTTATGTGACTAAATAATAATTGAATAAATTGATTGAACATTTCAGAATCTTATAATCTGGAATTTATTATATTATCTTGATAGGTTTTTGTATTATGATTTGCTTTTTTATACTTATTATATATAATATTGTTTAAAAAAACTTTTTTATTGAATTCACTTTTCTCGATATTTGATATAGTGGATTTAAAATTAAGTTTTTGATGAGATAATATATTGAAAATTTTCTATTTGATAGATATTTTATTTGTTGTCTGAAATATACAAATTTCAGTAATCAAAAATCTATTTCTATAAATCTATTTTTTATATCTTTAATTTAAATTAACGAGATTTTAAATATTAATATTGGATATTTTGATTAATAATAAATTATTTGAGATTTTATTTAAATTGTTTGAACAAGATGTTTAATTGAATTGTAAATGATTTAAGGAACTTATTGATTCAACTGATAGAAAAGAGAGATAGATATAGAAATACGAATATTTTATTTTCAAAGGATGGCTTTAAAATTAAATAGAATAATTTTTTTTTTCAAATTTTTAACTTTGTGTATTGTGAAAAATTGACTTTTTATATATAACCACGAAAATTATAAAAAGTTTAAATTTCAACATAAAATTAATATATGTTTCAATGAATATACTAATTTTAATTGTTATATAATTGCCTCAGAATTTGAGTATAATAACAAATAAGAATATTTGAGGATTTATTGCACTATAGTTTTTACGTTTCTTCAATACTAATATTTAAGATTGAAATTTACTTTTTCCTTTAATTTTTAATATATTTATTGAAGTATTTTAATTATTTTTTTAATTTACTTTATTGTTTGTTTACTTATTAAACATAGTTTTAACAGTTTATTTTATATAACAATTAAAGAGATAATTATGTTTTTGAATCATTGGAGATAAAAGGATAGTTTCATTTTCCTGAATTATATATATTATTATTATAGTTTACATTCAATTATTTAATTATATTGATTATATCAATTTATTCTTATTACATTTCTTTTTGTTAATAATAATTATTATTATAAAATTAATTTTACTGAAAATATTCCATTTTCTTTATTTGACGTGTTTTATCACCGAGTAGATTATATCACCAAGTGGATCACTTTTATTTCAATTTATTACTTTAAACTTATATTATTTAATAATAATTGAATCAATTGATGAAAATTATTAAAAACCTAATAATTTTGAATTTATTGTATTGTTTTAATAAGTTTTTGAATTAAAATCCCATTTTCTATATTTATTATAACATTTATTAAAAAATGTTTTTTTATAGAATTTCCTTTATTTTGATATTTATCGTATTGAATCTAAATATCAATCATTTACTTAAATAATATATTAAAAGTTTTTTGTTTAATAAATATTCCTTTTTAATATAATTAAGTTTTTTTTGTGTGTTGATAATTGCTTAATACCTTATTTACTATCTGAAATATATGAATCTTTATATTTAAAAATATATTCCCATCAACTAATCTTTCTATATTTTTAATTAGAATTAATATAATTTCAAATATAGATATAAAAGAGTTTGATTGATAATAAATTATTTAAAATTTAATTAAGATTAATTAAGAGAAAGTTTTAATTAGATTATAAAAGGTTTGAGAGATTTATTAATTTAGATTGAAAGAGGGGGGGGGGAGGTGTGCGAATTTGAATCTCTAATTTCGAAAATATAGTTTTAGGATTAAATGGGATTAAATCTGTTCCTCGAAACCCTGATTTTATATTTTGAAAGGTGATTGATTTTTTATATACAGTTTTGAAAGCTATAAAGAATTCAACTTTCGAAATATAATTGATATATACTTTAATGAATCTATCAATTTGAGTACTATATAAATATTTTAGATTGCTAAAATAGTTTATATTAAATAATTGAGTTAAATGATTTGAACATAGTAATAAATATATATATTTAATATTATTCTTTTTGTAATATATTTGAAAAGCTTTTGATTAATACTTTTTACACCTATTTAATACCAATATTCGATATTTACCCTTTCTTCGATTCTTAATATATTTATCGAAATATTTTAATTATTCTAAATCCGTTTTATTGTTTATTTATTTATTAAATATAGGTTTAATAATCTAATCCATAGGAAAATCGATTTCAGTATATTAATTGAAAAAATGCATCTATTCTTGAATTATTAGAAATGGGGGTATAATTTCATTTTCCTTATTACTATATATAATCGCTATAGCTTATTCCCTATTGTTTGATTGTATCGCTTTGTTTTTACTATTTCGTTTAATATTAATTATTATCATTTTGAAGCATATTATATAATACTATATATTAAGTTTACGCGAATCGTCTTTTTATATCAAAACTCATTTTATTTAAAATATAACTAAAAACAAATTTATTGTTTTAATAGTAAGAAAACTTCAAAATTAAAAAATATTTATTAAAATATTAATAAGAAATGAATACATTTTTTTATTAATTTTTGTTTTAATGAAAAAAAAATTTGAAATTTGAAATTTCTAAAATTTGTAAAATTTGTTTAATTTTGGTATAAAAATTGATTTCAAAAAGATGTTCTATTTTAATTTTATATATAATATTAATTAATAGATATAAAACTATAAGATTATTATACAATTAAATTTGATTGATTTTAATTTTATAAATATAAAATTTATTAAAAAAAAATTAATATATAGGGATTAATATTCAATTAAAATCAAAGTATTGATTTCTTTATTTTATAATACAATTAATGATAATTCTATTCAGATTTCTTTTTATATTATAAATTCTTTTTTGTTATATAATATAATTAATTATTTATAGAAATAATAAGTTTTGAAAAAGATATATTGAAATAATAATTTAAAATCATTTATGAAAGTTGTTGAATTTATTTATAGAATCAATTTTGTGTGAATTTAATTGAGGATATTGTATCTATTATAAAGTTCATTTTATTGAAGTTATAGAAATTATAATTGAGAATATTGTATTTCGCTTATATATTTGAAACCAATCGAAACTATTTCTTAATAAATCTAAGATTTTTGTAAAGAGTTCTTTGAAAGTTATAAATATAATTAAAACACATTTTTAATTCGATTCAATATTTTACAAATCAATATATCCAGAGCTTTTCAATATATTTTGTACCTCTCGATTTAAGAATATGCTTCACTATATCTTCTACCATTCTAGGTTTAAGTGAAAATCCTTTTGAATCTATATCAAGTATATATTTAATAATTATTCTTTTTTCTAATTCTATAAGATTATAATAATTTGCTTGAGTTTCAATATAAAAAATAAAATTATTTATTTTATAATTGAGTATTGTATATAATAAATTATATAATTTAATAGTTTTTTGAATGTTAAGTTTTTTGTTTTTTTGAATAGCTTTAATGATTAAGAGTATTTGAGTTTCTTTATTATTTGATTATATTTCAATTGATTGATAAAATGTGTATTGAAGTGAGAGATCAAGAATTGAGATGAAAGTGGTTTATTTGGTGATATAATCCACTCGGTGATACAACACATTATTTGTAATTAGTTAAAGTTACTTTTTGTTAAGTTTTGAATTTCTTGAAAAAGTAGATATAATTTAAAAATAACAATTGGATTTAATATTTTACAAATCAATATATTTGAAGCTTTTCAATATTCTTTTTGTTTTTTGTTTTAAAAACATAATTTGTTACACTTTTTATATTTTTGAACTTATATCGAATACATATTTAAAAATAATAGCTTCTTTTACTTTTGAAAGATTATCAAAGTCAAATTGACATTTAAAATAAAAAATGTATTTTCTTATTTTATTTTGCAACATTATGTACTTTTGTAGCTTTTTGAATAATGATTTTTTTTTAACTTTTTAGATGACTTTGATAGTGGGAAGTATACGAGTTTCTTTATTACTTAGGTTTATTATAGATTGTTAACAAAATGCATATCAAAAGAGAAAAGAATAGGTTGAGATAAAAGTGATTCATTTATTAATACGATTTATTAATTGATAGATAATTTTCTAAAAGGTGGGTATTTATTGAAAATGATATGCTAAATAATCAAGAAAATAAGAAGAATATTATTTTTACTTGATCTTTATGAGAATAACATATTATTTAGTTATTGAAGTTTTTCATTTAGAACACTCTTATTTGTATTATTAATGATGCTACGAGTAGATTTTATATTCTAATAATTAAATATATTTATTTCTTCGACATTCTTGTAATTCTTCCTCTTCAATTTTTCAAAACTATATTAATCTTTTAATAGAATACTTTATAATTATGATATTTTATAAATAATATATGCATAAAGATATTGAGATTATATTCAGAATCTTTATTAAACTTGTATTTATTTCATTTAAGATGAAACTGAATTCATTTTATCTATTAATTTTTTTAGAGTAATAATCCCGAATATCATTATTCTATATATTGATATCTCAATTAACATAGGATAAAATGAAATATTATTATTTTATTATTATTATTGCTAAACTTATAGGTTAGCAAATGTTAAATTTAATACATAATTTCAAAAAAATCAAAAAAATTGAATTAAAAATTGTAAGATTGTTGATTAGAATTTAAGGGATTTATAAATATAATTTTCAAAAGATTGTAATAAAAATTGGAATTGTTAATTATTTTTTTAGAAAGTGAATTATAGAGGGTAATTATTAAAATCTATTTATTGTAACAAAATAGATCTAACTTTTGATATATTATATATAAATTCGAATTTTCATTGGAATGTTCTGAAAATTTTATAAATCGATTTCTTGAATTTTCATCAATATTGTTATTTCTTTTCGTTTTATTTTGTAAATTCTTAAAAGGATATATACTAAATTGAAAATTTGTTTAGTGTTATAAATTACTAGTTGAAATCATTTTAGTTAAAATCCCGATATTTGAGGTATCAATATATGGAATAATAACATTCGGGGTTTTTACCAATTTTTTTAAATGGTATGATAATTACAATCTTTTGTTTTGAAATTGTATCTAAATGTTTAATTTTTAATTATAAAACTGTTATATGTATTTTTGAAGGATTTTTTTTAAAAAGAATTGAAATCTAGAATCAAAACCTGAAACCTTGGATTCAAAAATTCATCTTCGAAATCTATAATACAATATACAACTAAAATCTAAGATCTATGATTAAAAGTTAAATTAATACTGTAAAGCAGAATTTAAATAGTATAAAAGATATATAGATCAATTTCTGTGTTACAAAAGTAACTAAACAAGTTTATTTTTAATAGCATTATAGTGATTTTTTTAATTAAAATAAATGTGAAATGTATCAAACAATATCTTTTAAAATTAGCTATTACAATGAAATTAAATGAGATTTTAAATGTAACAATTAAAATATCAACAATTAATTGATACAATGCTATGGATATTATATATGTTATTATTACTGTTCTATTTTCTTGAAATAGTTTCTTATAAGAGCCAAGTCGAAGTACAAATTTTATATTTATACCCATACCTATCTATAATTCGTATATATGCTTGAATTTAAAACTAAGATTAAATCAGAATTCGGATTCTGTAATTATTTCAAAATTTGAATTTGAAATAAAAAGTATTAGTAAGTTTGATATTATTATTAGTCATAAAATATCAACAAAAAGCTTCTTTTCTTTAAAGTTAATAATAAATTAGCATAGTATCGTTCAATGAAAAGTTTATTATAATAATTATATAATTTAATATCAGATCTGGTTTTAATAATTTTCTATACCTTTCGAATATATTTATAATATTTATATTCTATACTTTTATATTTAAAATAAAAATATTCAGCTCTACCAATATTAGAATAGGTATATTAGTAGTTAGTAGTATTGAGTTTATCATATATTATATAATAATAATCCCATATATAATTATTTTATATATTAATATTTCAAATATCAAAAGTATTAGTTGGGGTTTGACATATACTACCTAGTATATATTAAAGTTTGAAAAAAGTTGAAGTTCTTCTAAGTATTTAAAAAAAAATCTAAAAATAAAAAAGTTAAAAAGAATTTAAAAGGTGAAAAATTAGAAAACTGAAAAATTAAAAAAGCTAAAAAACTTTAGATATTATAAAAATATTAAAAAAATTAAAGAAATATAAAAAAAAATATATATATTAGAATTAGAATAACAATATTTATAAAATCAAAACGATTTGAATTAATATATATTAGATCTCAACTAGTACTTTTGATATTTGGTGTATTAATATATGAAATAATGCTACATAGGATTATTATTGTTATTTATATTAAAGATATAATGATTCAAATATTTAATTTAATTCAACTATTTTAATCGTATTCAATAGAAGATTTCAAAGAGTATATCTCTTATATTGATGAGCTATAATTTATTTAAGAAATCATTATTTAATGATTTAAATAAATTTAGAAAATTATTACAACGTCGTTCTAGAAAATTCATTAAAGGATTTATTGATTTATTGATCACGAAATTTATTAAAACAATTAATAAAAGAGTTTAAACCAAAATTAAACAAGTATTTCCTTAGAGATATATCCAAAAGAAATCAATCAAAATAAAAAGTAATAATAACAACATTGATTTACATCTAGCAAATACAAATTTAAAACCTGGATTCTATAATCTTGTAAGGGATGTAGACATATACTAATAAAGCCTTTAAAAGGATTTTGAACCTGATATTCTTTTTGAGATTTAATGAAAAAATGCTTTTAAACTTAAGAAGACTTTTAATATTTCAACTTGTATTTAAATCAAAGAGTATCTCAAGTATGTGAATCCATAAGAATATTAATACTTGAATTCTTAAACAAATTTCAACTTGAACTTAGGTTTTATAAAAATTAATCTTTTTTAAGAAAGAAAACACAAATTGTTTACATAGGTATTGACAAAAATCTCAAATCTCGAAACGACTTTGAACCTTGAGTTTTATTAAAAAGAGTAATTAAAATTGTTCAAGGAATTTTTTAAAGATATAAATATTATTTAATGTGAAAATAAACATCAGTCTCTAGAAAATATAAGTAGTAGTTATAGTTTTAGTAAATTTGGTACTTTTCTATTACTATAGAAAATTGAAAGAAGGCTGATATATTAGAATTAAGATTCAATTTATACAGTAAAAACTCATTAGAATTCTTTTTTTTTCACTAAGTTAATTAAGTAGAAAAGTTTTATTAATTTGAATTTTGAAAAAATTAAAAAAGCGTATTCAAGATATTTTGTTTAAAAGACAACCAAATACCTGTAAAGATGATAGATAAATTCATATTGTTTTTAAAAAGATATATTATAATAAATTTATCTTTTGATCCAAAATGCTTAGTATTGGAATGAAGAACAGTAATTTGTTAATTTTGAAAGATTTTTCAACGCTTTGATGTCTATAGCAATCAAGAAATCTTCATTTGAATTTTCTTTGTAATATTATTGATACAATATAAAGTTATGATGTGGTTTATCACAAAGCGGATCATATTACTGAATGGATTATTTCAAAAAAAATCAAAATTAGATGTTTTAAAAAAGAAAAGAATTTGAAATATTAATAGAAATTCAATATTATAAAAATGTAGAATCTACATGGATATTCCTATTATAATCAAGAAAAAATGTAAATGTTATGATTTTCGATCGAAAAAAATGTTTTTGTAACAGCTCTTAAATTAATTCAAATTTTGTGAAAAATTAGTATTTTGTAACATTTTTATAATTGCATTTCATGTATTAAATTTTTAAAAAAAACTTCATTAATAAATAGATAAAGCTAATGATCATATATAGATAAGTTTTGTATTTAAATTAAGACGTTTGTTTATATGACTTGATAGGTGATAGACCACGTTATCTTTTTGTTAAATAGCTTTTTGGATCTTTTATATAATGTTAAAAAAAAATACAAAAGATTAATTATTTTGAAGATTTTTAACTTCAAAACTATAATTTTATTAATTTAAAAGTAAATATTTCTGTTAGTAAATTATTATTACATAATATACATTACTATAGAATGTGAGAGACATATATGTATAAGAACAAGAAAGAAATGGAATTCAATGTAATATTAAAAGATAGAAAAGATACAATGATTCTGAAAAAAATTCAATAATTGCTTTAATTTTAAAATTTAATGATTTGAAATATATTATCTAATAATTTTAATGATGCAATTATTCAATAAAATGAAATCATAAACGATACACGTATTTTAAAACTTTAAAAATCAATCTACAAATCTGATTGCTTAAAAAAGTAGGTATTCGTTTAATTTCGAAATAGAATTAATGAAGTTGATAAGGTCTATAAATCTAATAAATTCAATGAATTTATTGTAATCAATACCTATAGGTATGTAATAAGTAAATCCCTTCTCTATTATGAATCTTCTCTTCTTTTGATTTCCTTTACATGTTTTTGCTTTTTCTAAATATCTATAAGAAAGGCAATTCCTTGTCCTATTTATAGTTCAAATACTTGAACAGAATACTGAAAATTTAATGTTTTTTAAATTATTTTTAGGTTGGACTTATGATTATAAAAATAAATAAATATAACATTTTTCGATTAAAATACTTTGTAATATTATAGAGAATGTCGATATCGTAAATATGGAATTAGAACATGATATACTTCTCTTAATAAATGCAGCTTGGAAATGATTTAAGTATATTAATAAGACCTTTCAAACGAGACATCTCGAATAAATTTATTTCAATTTACAATAAAATTCTGTAGAAAATAAACTCTCGTTCTATTTATAATAAGTATAAAATGAGATTTAATATAAAAATTCAATAAAATAATTGAGTGAACTCTATGTTATTAGAATTTCAATATTTTTGACTGATTGTATCAATTTTGATTGAATAATATTGATTTGAAGGTATAAATTAAAATGAAAGTGTGTTATATCATATAATGATATGAATTATATAACAATTAAACAGTTTTGTAATATTATCAATTTCGAATCACTTTTTATTCAAAGGCAATTGTTAACTGAATCTTTAAAATTCGATTACTAAGATTGAAAATACCTGGAGAGTTACTATATTAAATTTTTGAATACATACAAAGGAAATTAACTTTTTTAAATCTAATCTTTTTTAAATTCTAAATCTTTATTAAAATGTGCTTTTTGCATATAATTCATTAGCTGTTTAAGCGAAATATATATGATTGGGTTCTTGATATATTATAATGATTTAATTTATTGTGTGAATCAATAGTGAAAGGATTGATTTTATTATAAATATTAAAACCGTAAATTCTATAGTAAACGGTGTGAAAATTGATTTGGATTTTAATGTGCGTAATAGGAAGATAGATTTAGATTTTGTCATGAAATAGAATCTAGTCTTAAAGGACTGAGATTAATTCGTTGTAGAATTTAAAAAGAATAAAAATAAATGATTTTTCAATTTCAGGGCATAGAAATAATCAAATTGTTTTTGAGAGGTATAAAATTGAGTTTGCTAGTCTGTATATTATCATCATCATTTACCATCTAATATCTTTCAGGAATTTCAGTATTTATTTTATTACTGAATTAGAAAACATAAATCATCATTTTTTTGTTATTCTTAAATTTGAATAAAAAGTTTTTCAAATTCACATCAAATTTATATACAATAATAAGAAAAGAAATTAGTTTCCAAAGATCAAATTATTTAAACTGATAATTTATTAAAAGATAAAAACTTCAATTTTGTATTACAATATTATAGCTCGGTAGATACAATGTTATATATATATTAGAAGCTTTTTGTATATTCGGTTTTTGCTTTTTTGAATACCTAGCTTCGATAGCGAAGACTGTACGAACTTTTTGATTTTTCGAAATTATCATGAATCATTAATAAATCGTATGTTGAAAAAGAAATGTATAAATATAAATTCAAACAAAAATAGATTGCGTAATACTATAAGCTATACTTTGTAGACTGCGAAGTTATAAGCCTTAAATCCTATAATTGAGCTTTGTAAAATTAACCCAAAATTTTCTAATAATATTGTGATATAAAGTAGATAAAGTTCTTTTAAAATAGATTTGATTAGAAACAATTACTGTTTTAAAAAAATAAAAGTTGTGTTCGAAAATTATTATAAATATCCACTATTCATCAAGTTCTATGTGATACTAACATTTAGTATAGGTATTATGATTATTATAAAGCTATCACAGATCTTATAAATTTGAGATTAATGTATATATGACTTTATTGATATATTGATTATTATATACCTGGGTATCAAGATATCAAAATACACGTATCAGTTTCGGAAACAAGATTAAATATTAATTTTTTTAATTGAAAGAAATTATAAAGTTTAATAGGAAATCACTTTCATACTCCTTAAAAACAATTTAATTATTTTTATACTTAAAAATTGGAAAAGAACTTACTTTTATGCCTTTCAAATGCAACAATAGCTCTTATATAGATTCAATATAGAATTCATAATGAGATAAATAGATTCTACAATAAGGAAATGACTATAGGTGATGGATAATTTCAATTCAATAGTCATTTCATTACAATTGTAAATAAATATAAAAGAGATTAGTTTTTCAAATAGAATTTTTATTTGATGTTTTGAGTTTTTTACTATAATTAGATTTTGCTACAAGGAAATAGATTCTATTAATGAATATGAAATTGAAAATATTTGGAAACTTATAATAATAGTTTTTGGGTCGTTTTTGAAGTTAAGAATAATAATGAGTTTTTACACCCTTTTTATCACAATTTTTTGATAATTTGCATATGATATGTCTTTTGAAAATGTTTGTTCTTTCAATTTTAAAAAGACTTTTTTTATCCATGCAAAAGCTTTAAAGCTATTTAAAAAAAAATTGAAAACCTAGAAGTAGTTTATAGATAAAGTCAATACTTAGTCTAATTCTATAATGATAATGGATTTTATAATAATAAATTTATTACTAACAGATTTCATAATGAAGAATAAATTGATATACTTCACTTACCTTTTTCAATTTAAGTAAAATATTGGAATTATCCTTAAACACAAAACCTAATGCATGTAATAATTCATTTTATAGAATCGTTCAATTGATTCTCTTAACTCACTCAGTAAAATCATTATTACTTTAACTATAAAATTAAAAACTATTATAAACTAAAATGAGATAAACACAGTTTATTTCACTCCAAAGAAACTGAAAATGATATATCTATTCAAAAAATATAGGTAATAATTTTAATTTCATATATAACATCAACAAAATCCTCACTATTAACCCTATAACCACAAGAAACAAAATAAGGTTACAACCAATTCTAAAATAACTCAAAATATAATTCAATTCAAAACTAACCTTCCATAAATATATTACAAAAAGATTTACAAAAACCTAATATATCACATTCTATATTTAAAAACTTATCAAAATCATGAACAAATTATTAAAATCATTACTATATAAAGCAATCATTATTTGTATCATTCGTTCTTTACTATACAATACAAAAATATAACAAACAAATAAGATTAAAATTTCCAAATTAAAATATACAGAGTGAACTATAATAATTAATATCAAAATGGAAAAATACATCAAGGTGATTAATAAAACCCCAACTATTACAACACAAAGAATACTACTAATTTGAAGAACTTAATTGCTTTTCTTTTCAAAAATATAAACTTACTATCAAATGAAACAATTCTAAAAAAAAAAAAAACTACAATTCATATTCTGTATTAACATTATCGATATTACATATCCCTTAATCAAACATACCCTCCCTCTAATAATTACTAAAGACAAACGAATCCTTGAACCAAAATCTAATACCTAGATTATTTTTTTGGTAATCCCTAAACCGAAATTCCAATTACTATATTTTATTTATAAGCATTTTATTAATTTTGTATTAAATATTAATAAAGAAATAACTCTAAAAATTTGAAAAAATAATAAACCATTTTTCCAAATAACAAGATTACAATTATTCTCAAACAAATTGAAATAATACATTAATAAAACCAAATGTATCAAATATAACTATATTATACATCAAAATAATATACAATTCAAAATCCATCAACTTTATCTTCTATATATTCAATAATAAAGTCTTTAATATATAATAAAATCTTCAATATATAACCAAAATATTAACGAATATCAATTCAAAATGGATCTAGCTCTATACTAATAATATTTTAATAATTTAATATATTCAAAACAATAAATTGAAATTGTTTCAATAAAAATTTCATGTTGTTCAAAATATCATATGAATATACAATATTTATATCAAAGAATGACCAAAACATACAAATATCGAAAATAATAAAACTATAAATATACTGACTAACATTAATACATTATGTAAAACATTAGATTTTAAATTCAAATTATAATCTACTATCAATATTATCGAAAGCATGTTAAAGAAGTTTTGTTACAATATCAGATAAATATAATAATTGAAATAAAAAGCTAAACTTTTTATTCATTATTTCAAATAGAATCTAGAATATAAAATCGAATCTTTTTTTGAATTAAAACTTTTATAATATCAATTTTATAGATTTTTGATTACTAGATATTCTTATTAAAGCTTTATTTAATATTATAAGAAATTTAATTATATAAATATCAATCTCAAATACTTTCGCAAATAAAAAAAGGCTTTTTTATATATTATATATTACGAGCTTTTTCTCAGCCCTTCATGGCTAAAAATAATAACAGGCTCGCTAACACTCTCCATACCTAGTTATTTTTAATGCCATTCAAAATCTACACCTACACTCGTGCTGTGTAGCTTTATATTCCTAAATTTTATCAAAATGTGACTTTTGAAGTTATTTAAAAAATTATAAGTTTTTTGAGATGGTGTTTTGTGTATAGGCTTAAGTGGGGTATATT